>JAOWBL010020386.1:0-34178 GCA_028564865.1 Zenarchopterus dispar
TCTGGATCTTTTGTTATTAAACTTTTTTGAATTGGATTTCCTGCATCTGAGTCCTCGGTCCTTTCCTGGCGTGACATTTTAGACACCCATTAATTGTACAGTACACATGTTTTTGATAGCATGATTAAATCAGGAAGAATGCATCCAGAATTTTCTGGTATGATATTTTTTAAACTTCGCAATGGTTGTTTTAAAAAATGTCGCCTGGTTGCTATGTCGAAAACAAGCTGCGAGTCAAAAAAAATGTAATCTTTTTTTTTTTCACAGCCCGAAGAGCAAATACAAATCTCTCTGTTCTTGTGGAGTATGTAACAGCCTTGTTCATACTGTACATGTATTATATACATCATGTTTTATTGTAATGATTCATACACATGACTTGAGTTGGTGACAGTCGACTAGACTTGAAATGTACCGTGTTGCTTCTGATCTTGTTATGGCAAACACTATTATATTCTTTATTTTATTCATCTATTGAAAAACTTTTGACCTTGAAAAAACACAAAGTCATGTGTTTTGATAATTCTACTTTAAATGAAAACAAAAAATCCAATCCACAAAGAAATCTCATGACTAAAAGACACACTGACCAAGCTGGTTCCTGGAACTCAACTCCTCCCCCTCTTCCAGAGGTGATGTTTTTTTTGTTGTTGTTTTTTTATGTTCAACTTTGGTCCCACTGGGTGCAGAAGCATCACAGTCCAGTTCTGCTCCATCACCAGGGCGTTCAGAAGCATTTCAGAAGAAGAGAACTTCCAAGCACCACCTACTCAGCTGGATATGTGAGATTACACATTTACTCCAGGAGATCACACGAGAATCACACAGTAATCTGCTTCTTTAAAGACATATTCTTCCCCATGTTCTATCCTTTCTACTAATATTCTCTTTAAAAGGATGGGTGTGTCAAATAAAACCTCTAAATCTCAAAATTAAAAGTAATTTCAGACACCTAAATATATGACTTTAAGTCCTTTTTTTCTTTTCAAAATGAGCCCTCGGGTTGGATTTGAAGGTTTTATGGCACAGCAGGGGGTTCTGGTTCTGGTTCTGTTTTGTCATCCCCTTCAGAAAACACACACACACACAAACACACACTTTCTCACAGGGATTAGGGAGAGGAATGGACAGAAGGTGAAGACCCTCCGCTGCCACCACAAACTCCAGTAAGCTCTGCAGCAGAGAGATCAAGCCGTCCACAGTGGCTAATCCATCTCCCCACAGCATTTTTCTTTTTTTTTTTCACAGCACTCCTTCTCTCTAATGAAATGTGCTGGAGCCAAGGCCACACTGCATAAACCATCTGGCACAGTGTATAATCACCGACAGACAATGATCAAATTTCAAGCAACGCATGAGCAGTGCGGTAATTACCGGAAAAGGCGTGATATCATATAACGGGCGTGTACAGCATTAGAAGCTGCATTTACACCTCATTTCCAGCCTCCCGCCTCTTATCTGTCACAATGACGTATAGATTAACTAAACCTCATCAGGGATCTCAGATTATTTATGTAATTAAGTTTATTTTTGCCTGGCAAACATGACCTTTATCAAGGTATTGTTCGGCCTCCCACTTATAACTGAATAACGGCCGTAGCTAAGACAGGGATCACGTGTTTTGGTAAAACTTCACTTATGAAATAAACACGCCTGTCAAAGACTGACGAGGAAGGAAATATTTCTGGTTCGTTAAGTAACGGTTCTTAAATTCATTGTATTCTATCGTTTACAAGTCTTACTTTGCAAAAATCCATGGAGGACAAAGTATTTAACAGTATTAATACTAAAATCCCTAATTACAGAGCAGTTTATTTGTTGAATTACTCCTGCATAAATATAAAAGCAAGATTTCCCTCTTGTTTATGCTTTAGGTTAAATTCATGAACTATTTTGCATCAGACAGCAATTTATGATATTTTTCCTGAGAAAATAACCAGCAGAATTATTTTCTCTCTTTTTTGAGTCATTTGGTGATTCTCTGAAACATAAAAGAGATTTACAGATTTTATGTAAGCAATAAAAAAATACACCTTGTTTCAATTATTGAGTAACAAATATATAATGCAAGTTATAAATTTTGTGTGTTTTGAGACTAAATTCAGAACAAAGTCAGTAAATATAATGCTTTTTCTAAAATTCCTCAGGTTCAATCCTTAAATTACTACTCTGAACTAAATTCAATCACTGATCAAAACAACTGGGATGAGGGAAACAATTTTTCATCTCTTTGACAGATAACTGCTTCTGAATTATTTATTTACAAAAATTTAAAGAGACAAAAACACTAGCGACACCCAGTATTTTAAAAATCTGTTTACTTAATGAACTGGTTTTAAAGTTTTTCCTACTTGTATTATCTGTTTCAAATCCCCATGCAAGATTTTATTGGCATTTAAGGCTGCATTGTGCCAGGATATTACCCACAAACCCTTCAAAATAAATGCATACTTTGATTTGCTGAGAATTTAAATCTTGATGACCTCATAATATCTTTAAAACGTCTTTTTTTCACGATTCAGATTTCAGAGTAGAATTAATTAACGTTCAGGTCTTAGAGGCAATGAACTCCAAACCATAACGCTCCCACTACCATGCTTCACACTACTGGATATATTACTCATGAGATAACTTTTCATTTCATCTCATAAAACATAAATTGCGTCCTATTTTCTTAAAATCCAGACGTGCATGTGCAGCTGTGAAAGTGCAGCTTTAGTCTTGGTCACACGTTAACATTAACCTGTGAAATTTTGTAAACTTTTGCAGGAATTATGAAAACTGCTCTTTATAGTTAAAGGTAGTCACGGTCCTGAAGAAAAAACTCAGGCTTTTTTTTAATGACAGTACATTATTGTACACTACAAAACTGCAGAACATATTCACCATCTCTTTTGTGAGAGCCTCACTGATCTATTTAGATGTAATAAATGTTGTCGTGCTCGTATTTGTTTCCCTGTACATTTTTTATGCTGCTTTCATTCTTTAAATTACCACAAGAAATGTCAATGTTACGTGTTTGTCTTTTTGCAACTCATAAAAAGGCAAAATCGGTTAAAGTTAACAATCAAGTAAAGCAGTTTAAAAAACAAACCTCCGCCATGGTTCATTATGTTTCACCAGCCACCATCCAGACTTTGTCAAACGAGTCAGGCAGCCATGTTGGGGCGAGGCTTGTGTGTTTTCTCAAATGGCCCTCCTACTGCTCACCTATTATCTGTCTGCTGTCCGCTAATGTTCATGGAGACAGATTTATGGGTGCCGGTTAGCCTCAGAATTGGAGGCTGGGTTCAAACGGTGGCCAGACGACGTTTCTGAGCAATTCACAGCAATGAGCGTGTGTGAAAAACGGGTCATTGGTGGCAGAGTGCGAGGGCATCATTTGTCTGCTGCTGTCTGAGAGTGCAATTCTGTAAATGACACCTCATTGTCACTGAATGTGCCGTGTCGTCACTGCTGCGGTAGTTTTGTCCAGCAGAGCGAGTCGTCCAGCATTTGTTACAGTTTGAGGCTTTTTTTGTTTGTTCTTGACCTTGACTTTGAGGTTTTGATCAAACTCAGATTCTAATCTGTGATAAGAATATTTTAGTTTTGTGATTTTTCTGCTCTGTCATCTCTGCTTGTTTAAGGCGAGGAAACCTTATGTCATCAGTAAAGGAAGTTAAGGAAAAAAATATCCCATAAATCTTTAACTGACATGAAAAATTGAAATTTTCATATGAACAAAGGCTCAAACGGTGACTTGTAATCACAAAGCCGTGGAGAATCATCTCCCAGTCTACAGCTCCCTGCAGACAGTTTTAACAGCTCATTGTTGGAATTACAGTTCACAGTTTTATAGTCTTGTCTTAGTATCGGCTGTCATCGGTGTCATCGCCAGACACAGCAGGCAGCCGTTCACACTAACAAACCTGCAGGAAAAACGGTGCAACGGTGCACACTACACAACCTCTTCAGACGCACAACGTCAGCAGCTGACATGTAAGCTGAAAGAGGTAAAATAAAACAAGACATAGCGCCAGAGAAATGATAGTGTTGCTTCATATCTGATCAATATCTGCAAATATTACAGATATGAACTTAAGCCAATAGTGTCAATATTATAAAAAAGAAGAACATTTAAAGTGGGTTGTTTTGTTCGACTTGTGTAGTGTTGCAGTGATGACCTTTTTACCTAAGAGACCATAATAAAAAAATCTTGAAAAATTTCAAAAGTGAAACGTTTTTGGGACTAATTACGTCCTAAAGGTGGGTTCACATGCTACGTGGTAGAGGGACTTCCAGCTGTGCGTCATGATATCAGCCCCACCAGTGGGAAGCGCTGATGGTCAGTCTTGTCTTCGGACTGATTTATGTTGCAGCTACACCTGTAACCTACAGGACCTACATCTTTGTTGGAGTTCATGGTCATCTGCCATCGTTTGTGTCATCCTGTAGTTACAGCAGCAAACACTAGGGTGATGGGGCAGGTTCTTTCCTGCAGCGCTGATCTGTTTGTTCACCTCTTATGTGTAACTCAGACATGGCAACCAAGCAAATAAAACAGAAGTGAGTTGAATCTGATAGATACTGAGCAACAGGAACTTTCACTGACATCGCTAGAATCTATATTTCTACACAGCTTAAAATGAAAAAAAAAAGGAAGGAGTAGTAGTGGGGAATAGAAAGATTAACAATGCTGCCAAGCAGTTAAATCACACTGGATGGGATCCGCTCCGACCCAAAGTGTAGTAACATTTATGGAGTGGTGCACATCAGGCTATGGTGCAGCTCGCAGTGCAGGGTTCCCTCTACAGCGTAAATACACCGTTGGTTCAGCATTGAACCATAAACTCAGCTTTATGATGCGAACACTGCAAGTTTTCGGTGACTCACCAAGTAAGGAGCAGTCACCTTCTGCTTCATCCACACTTTAGTTTTTGTTTCCATAATAACTTGAAAGAAATGTTATATTTATTTCTGAGGACTTAACGGGCTTCTCCTCTGACTGATCCTCCTCCTCTCCCTACTGATCAGCCTATCTCATAAATCATCAATATGTGCTGCAGGTTTTTAAAGTTTCAGGAATTTAACTTTTACTCATAAAACCCTCTCTTGGTCCAGAATCGAGAGAGGGCTTTTTGAGTAAAACTTTAGTGAGTCATAAACCAATTTCTGACCTCCCATTTATACCTAAAATTCTGAAAATAGTAGTTGCAAGCCAGTAAAGAAATGACTTATTTGAAGTTCTTTAGTCAGGGTCCATAGCAGAGAGTGGTTAGAGCCACTAATGACCTTCCTATAGCCTTAGATACTGGATTGGTGTCCATATTAGTTCTGTTGGACTCTCTGCTGCTTTTGATACCTTGGATCACAGCCTTTTAAAGGGACAGCACTAGATTAATTTATATCATTTCTGTCTGACAAATTCCAGTTTGCTCATGTTAATGTCGTTTCTCCTGCATAGATGAAGATCTACTATGGTGTCCCCCATGGCTCACTGCTAGGACCAATCCCATTCAGTTTATACATGCAGCCACTGGGAATATTATCCAGAACCACAACATCACTTTACATGGTTGTGCTGATGATACGCAGCTCTATTTATCTATGAAGTCACTTCATATAATGCAATTTTGTTTGTGCAATTTCAAAACAAATTAGTTTTAATGAGTATTTAAAATAAGATGTAAGATATAATGTTATATTTTTTTAGCATAAGATGAACTTTATATTGTGCATTGTAAGAAAATTTGTGAAGAAACAATTTCAGATTTCGACTAAGAAACTCTCTACTGAGGTTGGAAGTTATCATTTAAGCCTGAAAATATTTGATGTCTAATGTATGCATTGGCTCAGAATAGGCCCTTCAGTGAAACAATACGCAGATGATTTCCATAAGGAGGAAATTTGAAATGTACAATGAAGTAAGGAGGAGAGCAGATGAAAGAAATGAATACTGATAAACCGAAGTTTAAAAGAAAATGCGTAATTATCCTGAGCACTGCATTTCTCTTCTCGCCAGCAGATATATTCTCTGCTCAACTGAATACTGAGTACCACAGTTGAGGAAATTTTCAACTTCAAATAAACGGCTTTATGGAGTAATATTGCATATTGTTCTTCAGCTCATTTGTGCGCTCAAATTTAACTGAAAATCCGTCCTCGTTATGAGTTGGTATTTATCTGACATATCTCATGATGGATTTTTCTTGGAGTAAAAGGACAATGTGTTTAAAACTGCATGAAAAAAAAAGACCATTGAATTTTTGCATCCCGCAGTAGAAATGCAAATGCAATTTTGGCCATTTTTGCTGACAGAAAGCACTTGTATTAGAAATAAAACTCACTGCTCAGATCCTATTGTTACGGAAGTTATTCAAACTGAAGAAATATTGAGTGAAAAAGTTTTAACAGCACGAGAGCAATACTGCCTGGAGTCTATTTCCAATTGCTGTTGGAGAAATGACAATATTTGGTTGTTATTTCTCCACCAGAGTTGCCCAGAGGCAAAGAGGGTGACCCTCAAACTGCCCTTTTTTTTCCTTCTTCTTCTTTTAAATCCGTCAGACATCCGTGAGACTGAACTGTACATAAAAATGTTTCAAGTTATAATCTGCTTCTGGCAGTAAGGAGATCTCCTTGCTTTTGTGTCATCAGCGTGTCATACAGTACAGCACTTTCAAGCCACCCAGTGAAAACTGTCATCTACTTGTCTTGAATCCAAACATGGAAAGTACTGCAATGTTTCTGACTCCGAGACAGGCTACTCTTGCTATGCTTCAATTAAATTAAACATCCAATAGCATCTCTAATTGTTACTACCAAATAATCAGATTTACCAAATACCAAGGAAAACGTCCAGCTTTTTTTACAACATTTTTTTATTTTACTCTAAGAAAAAGGTTCAAGCACTGGAAATTACTTTTCTGGACTTCACATGTAGACATTTCAAAGGGACACGTTATGGACAATTCACATTCTTAAGGCTTGAGTATGGAGGCATCTGGAGCCCCTAAAAGAGCATAAAAATGTCTCATTAAACCACTCAGTCAAACAAGAGAAACTGAGCCATTAAAGTTTCAGTCTTGTTTCTGCCTCAAACCAAGACTTTCTTACAATAACCCCGTCAGAATGCTCTCTCGTGGACGGGGTGGTCTCGCTGCACAGATCCCAGCGATTTTGATGATGTGTTAGTGTTTATGAGCAGACAAACTACTAAAAGGCTTCTTACACAGGGTAAACAGAAGCTGTAAAAAGTTATCTTTGGGATTTTTTTTTTTTACTAACATGTGTTAAATAAACTTCTTTTAGAGCACCTGGAATTGTATTATTTTTGTGGAAAAGGTATAATATTACCTGTGATAAGCACGCACGTTAGCTAGCTGATGCTAGCATTAGCATATCAACACTTTAAATACCTGACTGCTGATCTGGTCTGCTAGTTATTACCATTATTTCTGGGTGTTAAATAATGTATTCTGAATCAAAACGTAGTTTGTAGCACTAGGAGACATATTATGCTCTTTTTTTCCCCCTCATTTATTCATAAGGTGTTAGTGGCAGCGGCATCTTTATCATTTCACATCAGTGCAGTTGTGTCATATAGCTAGACTATAAAGATTATAGTCAGTGTTTAAAAAGGAAAATTGATGTTAAGTAGATTCTGACCTCTGTTTTCTTTGTTGTCCCACTTGTGTCACTTATTTCTCTGCTTTGACGGCTGGCACAGACCCACTAGACTTTTCATTAGCAAGTGAAGGACTCTATCGACCTTGGCCTAATAATAGTCAACATTGTTTGCAAAAAAAAAGGATTAGCACTGGGGAATTTATTCTTCATAAGTCTCTGCAGGACTGGGGAAGTTGCATTTGCTGTGCTAAATAATTTAATAACATCCTCTAATATATGTGCTTTTTAAAACTGTTCAAAAAGGTGAAAACTGAAAGACTTCATTATCTTATATTAGTGTCTTGGTTTTTTTTTCTTCCAACTGGGCCAGATGCAGTAAGCATCCTTGCTTTTATTTTAATTGTGGTCATTTATTATCAAAGAATATCTTAGAGTAGAGGTCATCAAATTTAAATAACAAAGCAAAAGCATTCTGTGACTCTTCAGCTCTTTTTTAGTGTTGAACTTTTGGGACAAGCCTGGTACTCAGTACTCCTATCACAGCTGGATGTAAATAGAGATGAGTGATATTCATCCAGCTCAGAAACCAGCATGCTCTAATGAAAACTAAAGATCAGACATCAGGAGAAAAGCTTCTCCTGTGTTTAAAACAATGTTTTAATTATGAAGAAGTTCAAATTGAGGAAGGTATTTTCAAATGATTTCATCCCTAATGATTTCAGGGATGAAGGAGAAGCACTCGAACGTCATAAGGCATAGGAAGTGAATTAATAAAAAGCAGTGCAACACAGGACATAAAGAAAATAATAAAGTACAGACGGTGAGGAGAGGAGAGGAAAACAAGTGAGCAACCCAAGGAGCATAGTGACACCGGATCAGCAGGGGAAGGAGCAAAGACAGGACAATATCTACTCACTGGGATGGGAAGGGGGTGGTGGGTGGAGGGGAGGGGGGTGATGATCAGGGAGGGGCGTAATTAAAAGGAGAACAGGCCGAACACAAAAGAAAAGAAAATCAAAAGCCCTTACAAAAACCAGATCAAGAAAAGATAACCCTTGAAACCACAAAGGTAAAACACACAGAACAGATGTTATAAAGAAAAACAGGAACACTCAAACAAACAAAATCCATGATGTAATTACTGTATGTATAAGTATACTTACATAGAAAGAAATTATTCAAAGATGCTCTCAATACAGACCGAAATAATAATCATAAAACATTGTTTCTAAAATAAAGAAAGTCAAAGATGAATTAGCCAGAAGCATCTACTGAAAATGACCTCTTTCAGTGGCCTTATGTCCGATTTACAAGAATCCTTTAGATAACCATCCCACCTTTGTCTGAGTATAAAAGATGGAGATTTAAGATATGTAACCCTCAATTAAGCCTTCTGATGTTTATCTTAAATAAATATAGAATGGACTGGTGGTGCTACAAATGTGGGATGCTAACATCAAAAACATCATACAACCAAGTAAATGTCTAGCATTGTCAACAATGCAGAATACAGAACCATTTATAGCACTTAAAGTTCATTTTACTATGTCATATTATAATATTTCTATCCCTCGTCTTAAGAAAAATTGTTTGCACACTTGTTCATTCTTCAAGATATGAAATTATTGATAGATGCTAGATAATTCAACTCTGATCAATGATTAAATGAAAAAAAGGTTTATTTTATGTTGGATTCAAAATCCTTGCAGACACCAAAATATTGTATATGCACTCAAAAAACTTTTTTTTATGACATATCTCCTTTAGAAATACGTCTCCTTGTCTTCCTCTCCTTCTTTGCTTTCTGCTTCCAAATACATGTTGGAGATTTTCCTGGTTTTAAAACATAAAGAAAAATCTGAGGACAAGCTGAAGTCAATTCTAAGAGTTTTGGCTGACAGTAAAATAATCTTATACAAATTCTGAGTCATTTTGATGAACCAGCCAAAACACTGTGAATCATCCTTTGGCGTATTTCATATACTGTAGCTCTTACGGGCCCCGTAATCCAGGTTTGATGCCAGGAAGCAGCACGTATTTGCTTTCCGTTGCAGTGTGATGGCGCTCCTAGCTGTGTTGCATCCAGCTGGACAATGAGGCTTTGATATATTCCCCAATTTTTACATTTTTACAGAACTTTCTTGTCCCATCTTTGCTGACTGTCTCAGCTGGATCATCACTTTTCACCCAAACTGTTTTGAACCACTTAAGTCGTTTGTCCCCAGCAAAGCTAACCCATTACACTTGCAAGAAAACAGGTTTTCTCTCTTAATTTACCATAAAATAGGATCTGATCTTCACAAAATATCTTTGGGAACTAACTGTCCCCTCAAAGGTGCTGAGTAAAGAAAGCCCAAACCATGATGCTACCACCATCATCCCATTTCGTACCAGATATAATGCACAATATTCCTCCCTAACAACTGAATTGTTGCTTCATCAAAACACCTTCAGGAATACAGCATCCCTCCGAAAGCAGCAGCTCCCTCTGTGCTGGTCTGTGAACAGAGATGTTTGCCAGGTCCAGTGATGACTTCAAGCCTCTAGCTCTTACTCGTGGGATTTTCTTTACCTCATTGAGGATTCTGTGTTGCGCCTTTGGAGTCATCTTGGCTGGACTCCCACCTCGAGGAAGAGCAGCCACACTACTAAACTGTCTGGGTTTATAAATAGTTTGTTTAATTGTGGACACGTGGAAGTCTGAACAGTTTGAAATAACTTCGAACTCTTTTCCAACTTTATGCAGACCACCTACTCTTGATCACATGTCTTTAGATATCTCCTTTTTTGAGGCATGGTTAATATCAGCGGATGCTTCTGATAAGCAGTATTAACTGTCCTTTAACCACAGTAACTCTATATGATTTAGACTCTAAGTGTGTAAACTACTGACTTCAATCAGCTTTTGCTGAATGTTTCATAGCTATGTGCAATAAAGACAAAAAGGCCATTATTATGTGTTATCATTTGAAACACTTTGTGTTTGGAAATTATTTAAATTAATGCAGAAAACTGGCTATTTCCAAGGGTTCACATACTTGTTCTTGGCACCGTGAATCATGATTCATCAACACCTTCTCTGTGATGGTTTAAAATACACCAGGCTCATCAGTCTGGTGTATTCTTGGAGACAGATATATTTTCTGTAAGCAGCTTTAAAAGTAAAATGTAAAGTGCCTTACTTTTTAGACAATAATCATTTCAAAGCCGCAGGCAAGTGTGTAATTTACAGAACCAGAGAGGGTGCAGGACAGGCAGAGGGAGGGTGTAGTAAATCAGAAAAAGCAGGACTTCTGCTCTCTGTTCCTGCAGCTGGATTTGATACAGGGATTTACCCCCCCCCCAAATATACACACACACACACACACCCCATTCCCCTCCATCTCCATCCCACTCTCTCCTTGGACCGTGACAGAGACTGTCACCTCAGATGGCTGCAGGGAGCTGATTGCAGAACAAACAGCGCTCATTCGCCAAAACACAGATGTTCTTTTCTGACAGTCGAGGAGGGAAGCTCTGAACCCTGTCAAGTCAAACAAGAGAGTTTTGCCCACTCTTTGTCATGCACTCTGTGAAGCATCTGCAACAAATCCTGCTCAGTTCACTTGATAAAACAAGACATGACAGCTGTCAGGGCTGTGCTGAAGTTGATGTATGAGGGTGGGGGGAGTGCACTGTCCTGACGCCTTGTTTGTTAAAACTACTGTACATGAGCCTCTCTGCTGGGGGGTTCACAGTCCAAATTCTGTCATGAGACATCTAAGGTGGAGGACTTGACTCTTTGAGTCTTCACTTGTGACTACTTCTGTACAAGATAAGTCCAGGAGGTAAAATAGCAGATGGCACAATATCCATATGTAAAAAAGATTAATGCAAAGTCATGTGCATCGGGTAGTACCCCCTCTTTTAATTCTGTTTTTTTTTTTTTTTTTTTTTTGGGGTGGGGGTGAATATAAAAATAATCTGAATGTAGTGGGTCTTAGAACGACAAATACATCACTTTTTCCCACAATAATGGAGCCAAAATTGAAAAAGAAGAAGAAGAAGCCCCACATTTGTCTCTGGAATACTCCGATTTTAATGCTCCTGTGGCTCCAACAAATCATATCATGACACCTCCACCACCATGCTTGACAGCAGGAATGAGGTGTCTACCGAAAAGTTGGCACTGGGGTTGGCAGCACCTGGCTTCATCTTACCCTCTGTAAGTGGGTAAGAGGTGGTCACAGAGGTGGGCTTGGGTGTGGCAGACCCAGGCTCAATTCCCTGGGTTGGTAATAACTGCTCCTTGTGTAACTAGTGATGGGCTAAAAACAGAGGACAAATTTCAGTGTATTTCATTAGATACATACTGACAAGTAAAGATTATAATAATCATATGGATGCAGTAAAAGGAATACTTGCTATTGCCGTCTTTGTATTGCCTATAAGGTTCTTGGATTATTTTTTTCTTACCACATCTCATTTTTAGCTTCACTTTTGTTAAAGCAGAATGAATTATGTCTGTTTGTCAATACTAAGACCTTCTTTAGTCAGATGACTTTTAATAGATGGATATGTAGACACTGCAAGAACAAGGACATCTTGTTTGGAGCAATCAGCAGATGCTCAGTTTAAAGTATAAGGGAGGGGTGGGCAATCCTGGTCCTCAAGGGCCGGTGTCCTAAATGTTTTAGATGGCTCTCTGCTTTAACACACCTGATTCAAAATAATAGTCATCATCAGCCTGTCATCAAGGTCTGCACAAGTCTGCTAACAATACAGTTGTTTGTATCAAGGTGTGCTGAAGCAGGAAACATCTAAAACATACAGGACACCGGCCCTTGAGGACCAGGGTCGTTCACCCCTGGTAGAAAGTAATAACGTAATGATTGTGGGGTATAACCTGCTCCTCGGTGTCTGGATATGAGGTTTGCTGCCTATTTGTAGCATCGTGCACGTTACTGAGTAGTAGCTTTTCATTAGTTTGAAAGGGTACATTAGAAAGTGAGAGGCATCGTGGTAAATGCCCTCAGCAGGTGGAACAGTCTGTATTTCAGCATGGTCAGTTCCAGCTCTGGTACCAATATTAATACAACTGTTTCCTTGCTTTTTTTTTTTTTTTTTTTTTGCCTCTTTATCCACAGAGCTATAACAACCAGTTCCACTAACCAATGAAAGCATTCTCAGATGCTTTTCAAAGCAGCTTCCACTTGATAAAATGATGACTTTGTGAGACTTTAGGTTTCAGAAACCTATCTGATTTCATCTTCCTTTCAAATCTACAACAAAGGGCATCATACCGCTTTCTGCTGCTGAAACTAATGACAAAATGTAATCTCTGAGTGACATGAAAGGAGGTAGGCTGATTGAGACACTTCCAGCAGCGGCGCGACCAAAGCCAGAGCGAGCGAAGGCCTTGATTTCAAATTTCACCCGTGTAGAAGAGTGAGCAGAGCAAATATGAGCAGTGTTACCTGACACTGAAGCTGAGTGCCCTTTCAGCAAGTTAACCACCAGAACGACCTTCCTTAACGACAGATCCAGATGCTATCTGAGAGGCAGCGTTCATCAAAACCGCAACAGCCAAATGGTCTCACTCCTAGTTTCTTTGGTCCAAGTGTCCATGCATCACCACGCCACAAAGATCAATTCATCCCTCTAAAAGCAGCCTCACTGTCTTGTCTTATTTATCCTTGTAACTGCTCTCACAGTCCGGGCTTTATTAAATACCGGTAAGCATGATAAAGACAGGCACATCTGTATGACATTAGAGAACACGACGGAGATCTTTAAAGTCTTACACTGCAGTCATGGATTACAATCAAGCGCTCTTGAGAAACTATTTCATGCTTTTACCCCATTTTTTTTTTTGAAAGCATTCATTTCCATGCCTGAAATGACGATTAAATCAAAACCTGATCCAACACAACCCTGTCATTTAATTCTGGGCAGCCCAATTCTGAAATCCGTGACCGGTTCAGATTTGCAGGGTTCTGTGACATCACAGAGCCAGGCATGTGTAGTAACATCCAGCTTCCTCATCTTCTCCTACTCTAAACTGGACGTCACGTAGCATTCACCGTTCCCAGGAGGGGGGAGCGCTTTAACGCTGTTTTTAAAAGATACACATCCCACCCAGCAGAGGATGAGTAGAGTTAAGTGTTTGACTCCAACCTCTAAAAAACAAACAAACAAAAAAAAGCTTAATAAACAAAATCAAAAAATAAAACCAATATATAAAAAAGTACATAGAATTACCCAATGTCTTCATAGTGATCCAAAAATGATCTAGAAACTGTTGTAGACAATTTTGGGAGTATTTTTAATGTCAATACATAATAAACGCCTCAAACAATAAAAATGAGGATTTTCTGTGTTTTATTTTATATCTCGGGCATTAAAGGGCCCAGGGACAATGAGGTGTAAAAGTGAATCCTGAGCTGGTGGGACATTACACTATAAAAGTTATTTCTACCCATTAAAAGCAACATCAAATGTACTTCAGATATAACTAAGCTTACCTGTGGAGTTTGCTCCTGGAGGTGTCTGTATCCACCAGGTATCATTTCCTATAAAGAGATCTGCTGCAAAGAGGTTTTGTGCTTTCTGTTTTTGTTTGTTTGTTTTTGTTTTTTTTTTCAGCTGTATATCAAACCATTTTGCTTCAGCTCTTGCATGCATTGCTGGACTGAAGACAGTGCATAAGTTACCTTTCTCACCAGTCACACCTGTACTAACACAGCAAACTGGATTATTTTTTCTTTGGCTTCACTTTAATTAAATTTACCTCCATTGTAGCAGCAGAAAAACTTCCCCTCCTCTGTCTCTGCCATGTTCACAGGTAAACATGCAGGATCAGGGTGCACCGTTACAGCTCCTCACATGGAGGTCTTCAGGACCGAAGTGCAAATCTGCGAGTGATTTCCCGGAGATGGTTTTTTTTAGTAATGAACTGATTTATGTGCAAATCCACTCACAGATTCATGAAGATTTCACAAAAGAGGCCCAATGTCTCCTCGACCTTCCTAGCGTTTGCCAAGCACACATTTTAAAAATTTGAGACAAAAGCGTCTTTCTCTGCAGGTTTCAAGAGGAGCACCTGTAATTTCCAACACTAAAGAACCAAAAAAAAAAAATCTACCTTATTCTCAGGGCTGATATTATATTACATTAGATGTAGCAGATGGTTTTATCCAAAGCGACTTACAAAAAGAGGAATACAGCCAAGTCAAAAGGTAGAGGGAGACTTGCAATATGCCAAAAGCGCAATTTCTAAAAGGAAAAAATAATTACAAAGTGTTAAGACGATCAAAATGAAGAGACTGAGTTCTTGACCTCATCGGGCTTGTATTCAGCTCCAGCCAGGAACGTTTATTTCATTTACTTCACCTCCTCTTTTCTTATTTCTTGCCGGGATTTCATTGCATCTTCTGTTTTTAAAACAAAACCAAATATTTTAAAAGGATAAAAAAAATAAGTATTTTAAATGAAGTAAAACTGCCAAAGCCAGAGAAAGATCCATGCGAGCGTAAAACCCTGAGCGGCCCTTTTGTCGGCTCGTTTGTAATATTAGTGTGTCCTTGTGGGAACAGAAAGTGTCCTGCAACTGTAAAGAGAGTTGTGATCCTCGTGACCTTGCAAAGTCCATCTGTCAGTGTGAATGGGCTTATCAACCGAGTCACTGCAGAGCGACATGGAAGATAATAAATAAATGATGCATGATAAGTTATATTTATGCCCTGACTGCCCGTCACTGTGTGTGAGAGTCTGCAGGAACCTTTGGGTTGATTTCATTTCAGTTTTGAGGGTCACAGTTTCTTCATTTGATCAAGTTCAATTTTTTTTTGACATTCCACTAATACCTGAAGGGAAATCACAGTCACTACTGCTACAACTTTAGTTGATTTGGTATCACTTTCAGTTCTGGGATGGCATCACCTGGTAACCAGAACTACTGAATTAACTTGTTAACTTATTTGAAGAGCTGGAGCTCCACTTTGACTTTACACGTGTCAGAGTAATGATTTATTTGACTTTTTCATTTGACTTGTTCCAAAACTAACTTGAAATGACTATAAATGTTCTCACTGTGACTTTAAATGAATAGAAACTTAAGTTACCACCCAGGTTTTACCATTAGATAGAAACTGAACCCATTTTATCTTGTCATGTTTATAATTTCTCTGCTGTCTTTCGGGAGATTAAATCTCTTTGTACATATATAACATACATCCCACTAGTTTAGTCAGGATGGCCGAGTGGTCTAAGGCGCTGCGTTCAGGTCGCAGTCTCCCCTGGAGGCATGGGTTCAAATCCCACTCCTGACAGTAAGTTTATGGGGAAGTGGTAGCCTAGAGGTGGGTCCTTGCCTGGGTTAGTCCCTAAACTGCTCCTAGTCTAACTAGTGATGGGTTAGTGTTGGGTTAAAAAGCAGGGGTTTCATGTCATTTATACCAACATTATTTATAACGTCAATAATCCATGGACTGTGCTCCAGTCCAAACATGAAAAGGTCCATCCAAAGTCTGTCAACAAGTCCGGAACATCGGGCCCAGTGATTGTTTGACAGAGTTCAGTTACACTTCAGTGAGGGCAGCGTTGAAGCTCTCTGAGATTTTACAGTGATACATGCTGACTCCAAGAACACAACTTTGTCCATACATTTTTCAATAAGAAGATGAAAAAAAAAGTTCTGCTTAGCTTACAAAAACATAGCTGAGGAAGAGGAGGGTAGAGGTAATGAACTGGCTTTGCCTGCAGGCCTGACCTGTCGCCAGGAGAGGACGTGGGGAGAATCTGGAAAACGGAAACAACAAACCTGTATTGTTCTACGTCTTCAAGGCTCCTGTGTACTGCACAACGTCAGTCTTAGAAGTTTTTATACCTGTCAGTGTCGGACTTAAATCTGCTCAGTCTTGAGTATTTCCAGGATGGTGTGTCCAGACTATACGATGAAGAGACCTCCTGAATTGTTGGCTACTAAGGCGTCATCAGCAAGCGCTGACTGTAAACAATCACAACAAACAAAAACAAGACTCGACAGCCATGTTCGATACTGTCTGAAAACGTCTATCAGAGCAGTCTTTGGTCACAAAAGCCTTGAGACATCTTTCATCGACGCGTTTAAACCGTAAAACGCATGACTCCCGATTCAGAGCGACAAGGAAAGATACAGCCACAAATCTTTCACAAGGATCATCCGGCATCTACGATAGCCCAACACTGGGAGATGCAGAATGGGTGTAACACAAGTTTGGAGGAAGAATAAGACAAAATAACAACGGGGACACCAGATCGCCTGGTTCGTTTGGTTTGTTGTTGTGAGAAAGAACCACAACTTTACAATGAACTAAAACCATTACAGCCCTTTTTGTAATGTGTCGCAGGCCTGAAAAGTCTCTTCAAACAAAAGTCAAAGTAAGTTTTTTTAACTTGAATTTTTCTAATTGTCCTAACGTTTTTTTTGTTTGTTTGTTTGTTTGTTTTTTCCTGATTTGGGATCCCGAGTATCCTTAACTCACACCCCTGAGACAAAATCTCTTGCGACATCTCCCTTCCTTTCTGAGAGAACACACTTTTATTAAAACGAATGAAATCCCGATGATAATAGTTTGGTTCAGAAGCTGCTTTCGAGCGCGTCTTTGTATGCGTGAACCGAAGAAACACGGACAAATTACAGCTAAATCACTGCTTCTGTAGCGCCTCACATAGAATAGGAATACATTATGCTTTGAGCTAAGGCGCCATTTATCATCATTATTAAGCAAACAGCACCTGTACACGCAGCTTCTCTCCCTGTGGGCTTTCATACCCTTCATCCAGACAGGTTAAAGCACTGAAAGGTGCTGCTGGCAACTTGTGTTCCCTCTGTGAAATAACAATATGCTTTCTAGTCATCAGTCTGAACTGCCGTAATTGACTTTAAATCCCGCTTTTACTGAGGAGATATGGAGCAGCGCAGACCCAACCTGCTGGAAAATAGAAAGCGTATAAGCGCGTGCAAACAAAGCCGCTCAGAGCCGGCTGCCGATCACGACCCCGTGATGATCGAGCGCAAAGCTGCCAAGGCCGCTCCTGAGCGTGCTCGCAGTCTGAGTCGATCTGAACCGGGCGAGAGCTGGAGTCTGAACTCAGGTGAGAGCTGCAGAGCTGTGAGGATAAGAGCTGATGTTCAGAAAAGAAGTCATGTTTAAGAGCACTGATAAAGCCTTTCCTCTCCTCCCCCACTTTTTTTTTAACTTCTCGACTACAACTCACTTGTGACTATAAATGCCTTCTTTAGTGTCAGACTTAACAAGCTCAGCCTCGCTCCTCTTCCTTCAGTCTGTGTGATCAGGAACCCGAAAACTCCCATCTCGGATTAGCAGCAGCCACCGAGCGTTGGGGGGGAGACGTGAACAACCGACTATTGCACACACTGATGGAAGAAGGTGAGGAGTGACGTGGCGGAGCATGGGGGGGGGTGATCTATTTTTAGGTGTCTAATGAAACTTCTCAGTGCTCTGCCAACAACAGCAGAGGAGCTGACAGGTGATTATGATGCTCTTTAATTAGCTCCCCACCTTTAGTATGCATGGGAGCCACTTCTCATCACTCAAGACCACCCTTGATCCTTCTTAGCCAGGTTTTAGCCACTAAGGTATGACAGGCTTTCCAAGTGAAGACTCCATGACATAGCTGGGGAAGCAAGAACTGACAGACAGCTGTAAGCTGAAGAGTTTTATCCAGTAGTTGATGAGAGCTGTGATGAATTTGGGCTGCGTTCAGATTTCTGTGCTGTTCAGACTACAGGATTCACTTTGTCATGATCGGGAGTCTTTAGGTTCTTGCGGGGAATCATACACTTCATGATCAGAAGACGATTCTGTCGCCCAATAGGTCTCCAAGTCAGAATTTTTCCACAAAACACACATTGAGGGAATTGCCACTGCAAAATATTTGCTTGACAATTGGACCAGATCACTAACAAAATAAGAAAGATTAACAGGGACAACAGAGAGAGGGTTTTTTTTAGTATCATGGAAAACCTGGCTAAGAAGGATCAAGTGTGGTCTTGAGTGATGAGAAGTGGCTCCCATGCATACTAAAGGTGGGGAGCTAATTAAAGAGCATCAGAATCACCTGTCAGCTCCTCTGCCGTTGTTGGATGTCACTGGACAGGCACACAACCAACCAGAGAAACGAAGCGTGTGACAGAGCCACCACCAGACGAGCGTCAGCAGAATAACCGTGAATAACTGTGGTCGGTTTTGCAGGGAAAACTTGTTTATCCAAGATGTGATTAACAAATCTGAAGATGATGTAATAAGGTTTCTGCAGGCTGTGCCAGGTTTGCAGCCTTGTAAAATCATCACACCTCACACTGTAGGACTGGGATCTGCTTAATGTTGGGTAAGACGTCAAGAACGGTGCCGAGGCATGGATTATTGTGTCGTAGGCTACAAACGTGACAGGATGTAGGCTGCATCAAAAAGTGAGAAGAAAAACAACTCTGTAGCAGCTTTTAGATGCACCAAAACAGCTTTGAAAAATTACTGGTGAAGGGGAATGTCACGATTTTTTCACAATGGCCGTCTTTCATCTAAGACGAACAAATCGTGCAGTGCGTAGGAGCCTTAAAGTTGTATCTATAACACCCTGATACAGTGTGATCATTAGTACGTGGTATGCAGCCAGAATAATGATTATACTCGTGATTATAAATGAAAAGATGACCACATGACTGGTGTGACATTCTTTTTGCTAGCATTATGGGATATAATAATAAATGATATAATAAATGACATAAACTAGTTAGCTGCATAGTGATTTTTTTAACAAAAGTAATGTATCATCTGGGTTTTATTTTGCATACTACAGACTGTGCATTTCTTTGTGTACTATAAACTCCACTATGGAAAAATCAGTGTGTATTTGTAGTATAATTTGCAGTATTAAAAAAAATGAATATACTTATAAAATTACATTAAATATGTGGCTGGAGCCAAAGCTAGTGATCTTAGCTCTTTTTTTCTGGTTAAAGGGCAAAATATCAATTGTGAAACAACTTAATAAGCATGTTTATCTCGAGATGAGACAGGGAAATTTGTGTGTACTTTGAACAGAGCTAGGCTTCTTTTTTTTGCCTGTTTTCTGTCATTTTGATAAGCTAACTGGTTCATTTCTAATGTAACCTAATTCAAATGGAATTCAATTTTGAAGTCTGAATTTAGCATAAATTCAATAATTAAACACCTCGGGATAAATATTGCCAACACAAGGAGTCAAATTCAGAATCTTGCAGGTGAGAGACGAGTTTTCTTTAAATGTAGCTTTTAACCTAACGCAGCATTTGTCCTGAATGATGAAATAAAATTTTATGCAACAACAACAACAACAAAAAAATGAAGTGAAAAGTATAAACTACAAATGTTGGTATAGTGCAATCTACATTTTTATACAATTTATATATATATATATACCATTCATTCTTATGTGAATTTAAAAAATATCCCGGTATTCAGAATTCATAGTGTGTAATCATAAAAGAAATTAAATTTCCAGATAAAATGGGCCTGAAGTGTCAGAAATGGAGTGAACTGGGCAAGCAAAAACTTCAAGAAATGATCATCTCTGCTGTACAGCTGACAAAATGTTTCCATAATTGTTTTAGAAGCTGCGAGAGAGCCCTGGCAGGTCATCACATCTGATCCCAGAGCCTTCTGAACAGACTGTATTTACATTTCCACTGTCACTGCAGTAAGGTGACAGCAATGAACGCTCCTCCAATGACAAGCTTCATCGACAGGAGCTATTAATCAGCAGCGCTCTTATCTGCTGCTCTGTCATGTCGGCGTCGAGCAGCGGCCCCGTGCTGGCCGAAGCTGGTACGCCCGGGTGGGCCGCGGGGACAGAAAGGCCGGGCCAAGAGGCTGAGGAAAAGTGGGCCGAAGATAAATCAATTCAATAACATGAAGCTGCTCGGCGCGGAGCAAAAGCTTTAACTCAAACTGCACTTGTTTTTTTGGCACCTTTCTCCCTCTCCGCTGTTATTTTAGCCATACCCCTCGTGAGGTTTATAATCCAGGCTAAGTGACAAGCTAATTTGTGGTATTAGATTGCTTTCATCGGGCCGTTTGAGCCCTCTTTGATAGTTAATGGTATAAAAAGGTTGCTCTGCCTCAGCAGTCTCATTGACTTGTATGTTGTGACTGCTTGGGGGGGGTCGAGAGGAGTTGTGTTCAATCTCCTCTCTGCAGATGCAGAACAAGTCAGAGGAGCTGAGCCGAAGGTGAGGCAACGGAGCCGCGCGGGGGAAACTTCCAACCAACCGGGATCAGCGGAGTGTTCACCTTGAATTATTGTGCAAATTTATCTGGTTTATAATGAGCGTTGAGTTAAATTGAACCATAGGTCCATGGAATGAGAAAATAGATTTTCTGCAGGAGGGCGAATTAATCAAAAAGGACAAGAGGCGACTTTGGCGCTGTTAACATGCTCAATTGTGAGACAAAAACATGCAGCCGACCAGAAAGAAATCAGCGCTGAAGGACGTTTAAGGGAAAAGATACACTGTCAGGCGCACACACCAGGCTATTTTCTTGAACAATAAGACGGGTGCTTTGCTAAGTCAACCTATCGCTGATGGCCAGCCAAGGTGTCAAAGGCTAGAAGAAGTAATTAAAGGCAATAGAAAAAAGACACAGGATTAATTCAAATTAATCTGCAACTTTTCCTATTTTCTTGCAGAAAATGCTGAAATGGAAGGTTATGGAAATCAGCAGAGCACGGCAGAACTAATGGGTTGGCGGTTCCAGCCCTGAATTGAGGGGGGACTAATGGATCCGCGGCCCTGGCTAAGATGGCTCAGCCAGATTGCGTGCGGATTTGAGTGATTAAGAACACGGTGGCCCCGCTCCTTCCTTTGTCAGGGAAAATGTAATGTATGAGAAGTAAAACTCTTCATTTAAAGAATCTGGGATGCGGCGCCGATCGGGGATGAGGGAAAGTTCCGCGGATGCAGAGCGTGAGCCTCGCAGAAATAGCAGGAGTCTGCAAATATCCACTTCATAGCTTCGTACACGGGTGGACTTTGAGTTTTTGAAGGGGAAAGCATGGCTTGGCTCATTTTCTAGCAGGAGCTGTTTTCCAAAGTGGCACAAATTTCACTGATGACGCCAATTTGAGAAAAGCTGCTCATTCAACAGAATTATCTCCTCCTATTTAATTTAGAGAAATTAATAGTTGTCACAGGAATTTTGCATCTTAAAGACAAGCCGTGATTTATACCAGTAATTTAAAGCGGGTAAAAATGAGCATTTTGCTCTGCTAAAAACTGATTATTGATGAATGGTGCTCATTAAGTCACCGCTGCAGCCTGTTTCTGACTGACCGTACAATCAGACCTCACCATAAAATGTGTCAAACTGAAAGAAAAGAGGGATTTAATAACGTAAGCCTGATTATTGCTTTTAATTATATTGGATCATTATTTAACATTATGTTACACCTCACATGGAGATATAATATCAGATAATGTAATATTGTGATGTTATATTATCTGAAAATTGATTGCCTGACTGGAGTTTATTGCATTCTGCAGCCATGTAAAAGACACAGTTTATTACATTGTGCCAGGTTATTACATAATCTATCAACAAATGGTACACCAGAGGGCTGTGTGTGTGTGTGTGTGTGTGTCTGCCAATCTCACATATTAGAGGAATTAAAGCGGAGTGTGTAAATTATGCTGCAACAAAACTCACACAACACCGAGCAGGAGTAGAGGGCAGAGTCAGAACCAGGACTGATTTATCAGAACAATTACATGTAATATTAGCCTAATTTTAGCTCCAACCGTGTGTCATGTATGTTTGACTTGGACGCTGATGCAACATTGGTTGTCGTCTATGTCAGTGGTTCCCAACCTGAGGCCACTCTGTGGAGTTAATGTGGATTTTTCTTTTCCTGAAGCGCTCCTGTGGTGGACTTACTTCATTGTTTGGGGTCACTGTCCTACTGCATCATTCGGCTCCTACTCAGCTTCAGCTGGCTGACAGACATCGCTGACGTTATCCTGGAGGACATGCTGGTAGACTTAGGAATTCAGTTTCCACCCCCACTGATGTCAAGTGCTCCAGCCCCTGAGGTAATGGAGTAAAATAATGATACCGCCTTCACCTCACGTTGATGTTCAGATCATACTCTGATCTTGGTAAGCAGTGTCCTTTTTAGTAAACAACCAGTCCTCAAACAATTCAGCCTTATTGGTCCACAACACAGTGTAGCAGCAGGACATATGTGAGGTAGACTCATGGACAGAGAGTTTTATCATTTCCAGTGATGTCATCGAGATTTTAGCTGTTACTTATGGGGTCCTCCTAAATCTCAATCAGGACTCTGTGAGACTTTGGAGTCATCTGAACTAGAAGTTACAGATTTAAACTGTCTCCATTCATGGACGGGTTCTCTTAGTGTGGGCTGATGGATGACTGAACACCACTCTCGACCGTGTGGTCAGATATTCAGCAGATGTTTATTATGCACAGCATTTGATTTGTGTAAATCAAAGTAGCTCTAAGCCACAGTTCCCAACTCATTTGATAAACTGGAATCAATGTGGACGAACTACCGACTTTATTCAGCTTCTAGGAGAATATTGTTATATTTGTGATTAAGACAAATCTGTACCAAAAGGCAAAGGTCTTGATGTACCACCTGATCAACGTTCCAACTCTCAACTCTGATCTTTAACTACAGGCAGTGACCACAAGAATGAGAAGCTGCTAAAATGAGCTTTCTTCAGACGGTAGCTTGGCTCACCCTGGGAGATAGTCACATCCCAAGTTTTGAGGAAGACCCAGGACTCGCTGAAGAGATTACATATCTTGGTTAGCTTTGGAATCTGGTGGAGCTAGCAGAGATGGCTGGGAAGAGGGAGAGCCAAGGATCTGTGTTTAAGCTGTTGCTCCCGCGACCTGGTCTCAGATAAGTGGCAGGAAATGGATGGATGGAAATGCCTACAATTCTGTTAAGGCTTTTTCCACAGTTGCTGTTCATGCATGCACTTCACAGCAGGAGATTCCATGCTGGAGATGAGTTCTCGCAGCTGGAAATGTAAGATAGGCAGTTCTGGGGAAAGTACAGAGGACGCACAGCATAAAGCAAAAAGGTGCGCAGGGAAAATTCCTGCGCTTTTTTTGCAGCATGTCAAGAAATGTCAGTAAAGGCACATGACATTCCTTAATGATTGTTTTGGCATCGATATGAAGCCCACATTTACCACAGCATATTCAAATATCAGAGTGTGAGTGGAAAGCAAAAGTCAGGTCAGCAAAACGGACTGTGAAGCAGCAACCTTAAACAGCCCTTAAAGACTCGAGAAATTATAACCGTCTGCGTGCTCCCAGCTTAAGTACATTGCGATTGTCTTTTATTGTGACTTAGGTTAAGCCAAATCACACAAAAGAGTCCACACATCTTTCATTGCCACTGGATCTACTTTATGAAACTCTATGAAAATACTTTATTTCTGAACGGCTGGATTGGAAGCCTTCAGTAGCTATTTTTATTCAAATGAGGCAAAAGAAGAAAATGGACTGTTAAGAAATAAGCGTGTCTCTTTGCAATTCGGTGCACTTGCACCATAGGAATCCCCTTCTCATTATATGAGCATGAAGGGTATTGCAGAGGGGAGGGACTACATACATGCCGTTTAAATCCCCACTCTCTACAGCCACCACCGCGATAGGTGCAGGTGGATAATTAGACGCCGTGCTGACTACAACCACGGCACTGCTGTCTCGCAGAGCTCATTACTATCACTCAAGAAGTTCCTCTAAGAAAACCTCCACGCCCATGTGACTCTACCCATTTGCTAAGGCAGCGACAGAAATCCCCTCACGTCGACATTAAAAGGGCCCGTCGCCGCCTGAGCCGCCGACGAGCTGTTTTGACAGGTAAATGATTCCTCTCAGCGTGGCGTGAGCCAGGAAAAGCACGAGCTCTGACACGGCTTCAGATGCACATACGCACGCAAACGGCACGCCGCCGTCCTTTGAAAGACACGTTCACACTACAAGATAAAAGCAGGACTTCTGCTCTGATACCGAACACACAAAAACTCACGGCGCAGCGCAGCCGCACAATGTAAAGTTTTGCCGCTCGTAGAATGGAAAACATTGCTTACACTTTGAACCTCACTGACAAACATTCAGAGTTTGACAAAATAATATTTAAAAAAATACAGACAGCCAATATTCGTCTCATCTGTTCTGGCAGACGACGACGTAATTGGAGCCAAATCATTTTGGCTACTCAGGTGCTGATAAGTCTCTTTTTTCTTCCCTCTCTCGTATCACCGAGCATGCCGTGCTAAAGTGTGTAATATTTCACCTTGTGAGGTACCCAGGGAGCTTGATGTGTATCAATATACATACCTGAAATTACATCCTATCAACAGCTGGAGGGTGTTTCACCTTTAAATAAAGTCCAGCGAGGAAAACCAACACCTCAAGAGGAAACTGCAGATTGAAAGTCTTCTGATACCCCGAGTGAGTTTGTTCAAAGAGAAAACCAACAAATATTTACACTTTAGTGAAGGAGACAGAACATAAAATGAATACATTTTTTTAATCCATTTGAAAACATTTAATTAGATGTCTGAAGCTACTATTAAATAAAAGACTCTGACATTTAGCAACCTTGTGACTTTGTTTGGAGCCACCTAAATCTGAAAATGAATGCAGGATAGTGGGACACCCCAGACGCAGATCAGAGAATCATATGTGCTATGAATCTGGTCTTTTGATCAAAACAGTCAATACCTCAGGAACCTGTCAGCTTTTGAAAAGACAGGGCAAGGGAAGTTTATTTGTAACGCATATTTAAATACGCATAGTCAAAAGTGTAGCACTGAAGTTAACATTGTTTAAATCTAAATTTAGAATGGTTTCAATCATTCAGCCAAAGGCAGCTGTAAACAAATGAGTTCTGAACCTCGATTTGAAGGAACTGAAGGTTTCAGCATTCCTCCAGTTTTCTGGAAGTTTGTTCCAGATCTGTGAAGGATAAAATCTGAACTATGGTTCCCCATGTATTGTTCTGATTCTGGGGACACAGAGGAGACCTGAACCAGAAGACCTGAGAGGTTTGGATGGTTGACATAGCAACAAGTCTCGGATGTATCAGTGATTTCTAAACTAACAGAAGTATTTTAAAGTCTATTCTCTTAACATACTGGGAACCAGTGTAAGGACCTCAGAACTGGAGTGGTGTGGTCCGCTTTCTTAGTTCTAGTGAGAACTTGGGCAGCAGCCTTCTGGATCAGCTGTAGCTGTCTGATTGACTTTTTAGACAGACCTATGAAAACATCGTTGCAATAATCAGTTCAACCGAAGACAAACACATGGATGAGTTTTTCAAGATCCTGCTGAGATATTAGTCTTTTGATCTTGTTCTTCAGGTGATAGAAGACTGACTTTGCATTTGTCCTACTGTGTATCTGAAGGTTCAGGTCTGAGTCCATGACGACACCCAGATTTCGGGCCTCATCAGTGGTTTGTAGCTGTAACAAGTGAATCTGTGTGCTGACTCTAAAATGTTCTTCTTTTGGTCCAAAAACAACTACTTCAGTTTTGTTTTTGTTCAGGTGAAGAAAATATGGTGCATGCACTTGTTGAATGCGCTAATTGTCACTTGGTGACATTGGAATGTAAAGTTGCGTGTCATCTCTATAGTTAGGGTAACTAAAGGGACAATATGTCCCTTTTAAAGCCCTTAGTTTTCTCATCCATGCAGACATTTTCCAGCCTAAGCCCAATCTACTCATATGGTGATATATTATAATTTATTTAGGAATATAATTCTTTCTAATGCACTGAATTTAGACACGGGATCAAAATGTGTTTTGTTGCATTCTTGCAGTTTAAATAACAATCTGAAATGTTTGATTTCACAACTATAACTGACTATAATAAGCAACATAAGCACCATTACCATAGCTGTATGTTGTTGAACTGTGCAAAAATTTATTTCCACATATTGCCCTGATTTGAATATATTTTCTGATTGATTAGCCATATAAATATTTTAGTGAACAAATGACACATTCGCTAGCTAATACACTGGACTTTAGCGTCTGCAGCTGCAACGTTTGCAGAGTTAGCTCAGCTGCTGAGTGTTTATTTTGTGTTGTAGTTTGTTTTAATCAGTTCCTAGTTGGGATGAAACTTCTGGCAGAAACAGCGTTGGACTCATTTCTCTCCGTGGAAAGAAAAACTATAGTATTCAGGTTAATATGCTGAATCCACGAGCGTAGCGGCTCACCTGCTCTACTTTTCTTGAGTGCAGACTGACAAGAGCCATTTATTTTCACATACAGCTCTGTCTGGATATGATGGCTCCTAAAAGTGAGATGTGCTGCTTGAAGAATATAAAATGCTCGTTGCAAGTGTCTACTCACTCCGAGTTTTGTAATTAGCTGTCAGCACCTGAAGCTTGACAGTATAATTGGTTGCTCGGCTGCCTTGGACGCATTAAGGCTGACTGTATGAGAAGTTGATTTGCACCGTGTCCTTCAGAGTGACAGAAAAGGAAACACTTAGTTCACAGGATTGTTTGAGTTAACAGAGCCGGCCAATCTTTCTCCGATGAGGACAGCAGGCCAAGAAAAAGAGGACATCTGAGAGGTTTATCCTCGGGTTGACTAATGCCTCTTCCCATTCAAACAGTCAAATCCTGCGCTGATTATACTGTATGCATTTTCCTTTAATACCTTTTTAAAACAGAATCATTTCCAGAGTCATTCTTAAGAGGTGATACCCACCATGACTGTAACCGCGGCAGCTTTTCCAAATAAAACCACATTTCACACATACAGTTCTGGCTCCAGTTGTTGCTCTCGTGATAATAACGTGTTATTTCGCATTTTCCACCATCTGCTATTACAGGAAACGATCAAAGACTTTGCTCTCCAAAGCAGTTGTTTCCATCAAGGTGATATGATTTATTGATTTTGAAGTTGCACATCAGAAAAGGTTAGTGGAAAGATTTCGCTGACTGTGGCCCGAAACAAGGCCAAAGAGTTGATGCCCATTTCTGTTACATATGAACACTTGATAGATTGTTCCAGTGTTAGTGTGTAAAAGGATTAGTGGTCTGAACAGCGATAGCTTTTTTATTATTTATATGCACGTCAAAAGTTTAAAAAGTTCCGTTTGTTGTTCAAAGCCACAACAGAGTTAACAGGTGTCCGAGGTAGTTTAAGAAGGCCTTGACCATTTCAAAGCCTCCATTCTCAGGAGCAGACCTCAAACAAGGATTTTCAAGAACTTTTGCAAGGCTGAAACATGTCTCTGCCTTAGATACTTCAGCGTCGCTCCAAAAAACTGCTGGGTGGGTGGTGGTGTTGACGGGGTGCTGAGTGGCTGTGCTGTGGGCAGGAGATGACATTGTTTAGTTGTCTCAATGTCCCCTTTAAGTTCTCATTTCTCACCACCATCACAGCAAACAGAAGCACAGCAACCATCAGCTCCTGCAATGTTGATCTCATCATTTCAGTTTGTTTTTCTTTTCCCCTGCTGGTTGGAAAACAGCAAAAGTGGTGAACTTGTACGAAGTGGAAGTTTGCTAAGGATCCTGCTGGGTCCGAAAGGACCGAGGAAGAGGTTAGAGGAGGAGGTTACATTTCCAGCCTCCGAGGTTTCACCCTGGACCCCGTTATGCCACACTTGGATTAAGCTCACGGAGCCAGAGTAAATATAATGCCAGTCACATCAAAGAGGCTTGAAAAAGTTAGCCTGACCAGCCATACACTCACTTCTCTCGTGAAATGGGTATGATACATCTCTGTTTAGGAAGTCGTGTCTCTATTACTACTAGATTTACACAAAACCCAAAAATTGAAAAAGAAATTCTGTAATGAAAATGGCTGTGACTAAAAAACTCCCAAATATTATAAAAACCTTTTTACGCTTCCTGCAGGTGGTTTTTCACTGCCAGAGATGTAGAAATGTTAAAAGGGGTTTCCATTAGACTATTGCAATAACGTGGGTTATCGTGGGTCACCTGAAAAACCAGGAGTAAGGCTCCTCGCGTCATGTCCTTGAGGGCCTGCGGGTTTTAGATGTTGCTCCACTCTAGCACACCTGGCTCAGATTAGTAGATAAGTTGAAAGACTTGCGTAGGGCTTGATGACAAACTGATGGCGGTCCAGTCAGGTGTGTTTCAGCATGGAAACGTCTAAAACAGGGAGGACAGCAGGCCTCATGGACCGGACTTCAAGAGCCCTGGTGTTGAGGGAAAAGTGCAGCGGGGTGAGGACACATCCCTGGGGGCCATCAAAGTTGATGGTCTGGGTGCTGGATGTGATGCTCCCTAACCTCCCCTGCTGCTTCCTGTCAGTAATGAAGCTACAGATCCACTGACAGGGTGAGCTTTGCTATGACTCACAGAGGAGCGTCCAAGAGCCACAATTCCAAACAACCAAGATGGCGGCAGAAATGCTAATAACAGTCCACAAGTTCCTGCTCCAGTTCCTACTCCACTGGACATCATTCTTTTGTTGATACTAGTCTGATTGCTCTGATTGGTTTTATGTCTATCAAATGGCACCCAGAAGCAGCTTCTTTTCCTCGATACATGTTTGTTTTGAAGTGGAAAAGAGGCTAAAGGAAAGTTTCAACAGAAGAAAAAAACAAGAGGGTTGCCAGGCAAGAGACTGACCAGGAGTAAGTCTTGGGCAGCATCAGACAAGGTCCATGCCTACAGGGGAACCTCCTGAGCTGAAGCCCGCTAAAGCAGCTTTTAAATGAGCTGCATAAAAAAGACCTCCATAATATTTGCAACACTACAAGTCCAAAACACGATAGTAACTGAGTTATCGTCACATGCATCAGTTTGGCGACCAACATCTGGCTTGTACTGTATATCAACAGATCTCAAGGCCTGAAAAAGAGTGCAAAGCCGGTTCTGTTGTCTGGAGGCTTCCCGTTATTCATTTTCGGCACGCGACTATACACGGGAGCCAATTCGCCCCCAGTTCTCCCCTCTTTTTTTTTAATTTTTTTTTTTAATTTTTTATTTTTACCCCCCTCCTCTCTCCCAGTAGTGCATAGCAGCTTTTCTAAGCCAGAGCGTACAGGGACCTACAGAGGCAAGGAGGTGATTTAGTGTTTATTCACCGCCGCCTCCACTGCTGCTTCTTCTTCATCACAAATTCGGTTTATTCCTTTCAGATTGAAAGAAAGGCAGCTGATGTAAGACTGCTGGATCACAGATAGACACATTCTAGCATGTGACATTTAATTTAACGCTTCAGGCCTACAGTGGAGCAGATTTGGCACGATGCAGACTACTTTTAATTTGACAGCCATTTGCCGGTAGAGGAAATGCAAAAAAAAAAAAAAAGAGAAAAGAACGTTTCTCAAGTGAAGGCAAAATAACAACTAAAGGAAAACCCCGATTAAGATTCATATGTGGAAAAATGCAATGACTTATAACACCAGATTAATCCATGTTTTCAACATTTGCCCGGATCTATAGACACAGAAAATGTATAATCTGAAGCAGCAATCTGTGTATTGCATCTGGAGTGCAAAATGTCAGGGTAGTTTAACAATTTATTTTAAAAAGCTAAGAATATAACCTAATGATGTGCAGCGGCTACTGGTATTAATATTCAGTCTGTCAAAACACACCATTACGTACTGTTTGAATTCCAGCGCATTGTGTGATCAATCCCGGGCCGAATGTGACATTTTGTCCCCAAATAAAGTGACTGGTTTGTGTTCTGTTGGCGTCTGTGAGCTTGAAGTAATTTAACATTCCTAAATAAATGTTCCTGTTGCAAAATGACAGGAATCCATTCAATAAACACTTTCTCCATTTTTACTGTGAAATCTTTAAGAAGCCTCTGTTGCCGCTCAGAACAGCTTTGCCACCAGGGAATGTGAACGCTCGCAGTTCAGTTGGCTTGTTTCCACTTATAGATTTTATTTGTTTACTACTTTGTTGTATTGTGTATATTAAATACCACGTGTGCGCAGTGTGTGTCCTTCTCAATTAGAGAGGCTCTCTCAATTACAGACGTGCACTGGGAGTCACAGAGCCAAGGGGCGGTCGCATGCCAAGCTGCCGATGCTCCCCGCCGTCGCATATGCTCGCCTTTAATGGCGCCATCGGATTTTCCGACAATGATCTCTGCCAAATATATCGTGACAACAAGAGGATGCCCGTTCAACGCTACCTCACACTGATAGAAGGTAATTTAAGAAATATGGCTATCACCTCATAGACAGGGTTTCTGGTTTGACTCCCAGCTGAGGTGTTTCTGTGCACCGGACAGTTTCATGCCTTCAGACAAAGTTGCTTTCCACTTCCTGAGATGATCTAAATAAATATATTAAAAGATGGGGGCGGGGGGAGTGTTATTTGACCACTGGTGGGTGCTGCAATAAACGAAAGAGAACATTTCCTATTAGTGCTTTCAGACAGCCTTTGATGATCAGATCAGGTTGCCATGGTAACAGGATCCTACTGAACTTGGCCCCCATTATGCTGCCAGTAGATGTTTTTTCCTTGGGGTGTGTCAATATTAGCAACATACATTTTATCGGCTGTGCTTATTTTTATCTCTTGTTACCACAACAACTCCTTCGTGAATATTTAACTTTAAAAAAATTTAATGTAAATTTATGTCTTAAGATCCATTTTCCAATCCTACAGTAAAGCCAACCTGTTTTTTTTTTCTTTAAATTTTCTGCTACCTCCTTTTTCTCGGTCTCTCTCCCCACTCTCCCTGCTTCTGTCTCTCCCACTCACCCCTCATATCTCCAGCTGTCGCCGGGTATAATGTAAATGAGCCTCTCCGCACAGAGCCTATGATGGTGTCAGCCCTCTCCTTAGTCTCTGGTCTCATTAGAAGCCTAGTGTGGCTGACATTTACCCAGCTACAGTGTTGACTAGCTCTTCATGTGGGGCGCACGGGTCAGAACAATACACGGTGTGGCTCCAGCAGTCCAAATTCGCCTCAGGAAGGGCGGTTTCTGGAAAATGTGTTGAGGGAAAACATGGAGACGCCTGAATAAAGATCTGACAAGCTATGGGGAAAAAAATCAACGCACGTCTTCTTCCAAATAATCGTCTTGCTCTAATTTGATGCAGCGTTAAAAAAAAAAAAAAAATTGAGCAAAGGAACTTATGCTGTTCTCTGACCTTGATGTATTGTCAGCGTTTCAAGTGTCGTGCTCTGATTTCAGTAATGGACTATTTTAGATTCTGAAGTAAAACAGCCGAGTTCCCACATGTCTCTTTTCTACTTATTAGTATAAAGTCATGACCAAAAGTTAGTACCCCCTTTTAATTTTAATAATTCTATATTTTCCTTTTTTGCATGTGTAAAAACAGAATAAAAAGTATCTGATTTTAGTGGGTCTTAGTATTAACCCTGGTTGGATGTATCATATTTGATACATTAATTTCTGAGACATTTGTACCACCCCCATAATCAAAAAAGAAAAACAAAAGTTTTATACAAATTGAAGGATTTATTTAAAAAATAAAACAAATAAATAAAAAATATATAAACATACATGATGTATTCATAATTATAAGAAACATAATTATTTGGAAATCATTAAATACAAAATTGGAAGTATTTTTGATTTCAATATATAATTAACACTTCAAAAAAGTGTATTTTTTGTGTGTATTTCAATCTCAGGCATTAAAGAGTTAAGCAAATACAGCCCCACATTTAAAAAAAAAACAAAACACATTATTAGTAGTATTTCATTTTAGCATTTTTACCTCAGCACTATCTATTTTGTTTAAAACAAAATAAAGTCATACAGGCAATACTAAGTACCCCCGTTCACACAGCCAGTTCATGTCACCACTGTCGCATCTTTTTTTCACCCATCAGTTCTGTACAAATGCAAGATCTCATAAAATACCGGTCCGCCTCTGTTTCACCTCCGATATGCTTTGGGTGGTAGTAAAAGAGGCGTAACGGAGGTGAACGGAGTTCTGTGTGAATCGGCAGTGTGGAAATGTGTAACAGTGTGAGGATGGCTGGAAAATCAGGGCAGAAGATGTGACATGTCCAGCAGGGGTGACAGTGAGAGGCTCACCATTTAGGCTCACCACATTGACAGGAAAACTGGAACCAGAACTGTGACGTGTTTCCTTTGGAACAACCAACTAGAAACTATTTATTTATTGGTGTTTATTCAGCACTGGCTGAATAAAACAGTCACCGGAGACGCTAAGGACTTGTTGCATAATGTGGACCACGTCGTCAAGGAAAGGACCGTCTTCAGGTTGTGGAACAGCGTAATGCTTTGTGACAGCACCTACTGGGCAGTGAATATCGTGGGATTATTGTGAATGCACAGCTGGGAAGCGGAGGCGGAACGAAGCCCACTTTCAGCAGCCGTTTCCTGTCTGACTTTATTATTACTGCCACTTTTTCATGAAGGAATTACTTCTTTACGCCATTACTTCAGTTCGTTTAGTTTATTTAATTTCTTTTTTTTTTTGTAAGGAGGCTACAAAGACCTAATTCTTAGACAACCACAGTAAATGTGATTAAAAGAGAACCACATGGCTGTAAATGTACAAAAACACTGTTAAAGCTGGCTGTATTTCCCGGCTCCTCGTCCTCCTGGGACCCTGCAGCTCTGTTTTTCTGCGGTCCTCTCATCCTGTAACCAATGCCTGACTCCGTGTAACCCTTATCTCCATGCTCACTACATGACCTGATAGGGCTCTGTGTGTATGCAATTAAAACAGCTTATTTGCCAGATAAGTGGGGGTCCGCGGTCAGATTGAAAGCCACAGGCTGCCAGTATCAGGTCTTTAGGTTACAGCCCCGGGGTTAAATGGCCCCGAGGTGCAGAGTGAGCTGAATGAGGCACACAGCTCAACGACCACGTGTGGGGAGGGCGAAACCCACACTCAGACACACACGTTTCCACATTACACACACACACCAAAATTAATACTGATTCATCCCTGTATATTAAAATTGGTGGAGACAGCAGTGCATGTATTTATTGTGCTCAGACAGCTGTTCATGTGAATGTTGATGGAATAAATATATTCATATTAAGGGTTATTATTCTCTATCCATCCATAGTTGTTAAGTGTGACATGGCAGCGTTTTCTAGGCTTTTGTTTTTAAATAAAACAACAACATGTCAAATTGTGTATGTTCGTCTAATCTTTATATCCGACTCGTGTGTTTTTCGCTGCGAACAGTGACCATTTACAGTTGAGAGGAAAGTCAGGAAAAGTAAAAGGACCGTGCAAAAACACATAAAAAGCAATGGCTTGCACGAAAATCCAAAAACCTTTTGCTTTTCTACTTATGAATGTTTGGGTTCAAGTGAAAAATTTTCAACATGTAGCAAAGAAACATGACTTTACAAGATGTTTCAAGATACTGAACATCTGTATGATGATTTATTGAGATGTAAGCTGCATCTTTCTAAAACTTCTAAAAGCTCTCAAAAAAGCCTCCAGTTGATGCAAAATGCTGCAGCGAGAGTACTGACGGGGGCTAGAAAGAGAGACCATATCTCCCCCATATTAGCTTCTCTTCATTG
>JAOWBL010020405.1:9848-20541 GCA_028564865.1 Zenarchopterus dispar
GTAATTACAGATCAGTTTGTACATTATCCTTCATGCGAGTCTGCCTTCTCACTTTTTCTCTGATCTGATGTCTCGGTCCGTTTGGAAATGAAGAATCACTGTAAAATCTTGACTACATCAAGTTGATAGGGAGGTAAGTTTTGATCAGAAAAAAGCACAGCAGTTCCTCATTTCTTTTTAAAAGACCAGTCTGACGTGTACTTTTCTCAGCCATGACTTAATTCAGACAGTAAAAGCAAAGCGCTGATCACAGTGTACTAGACGTTGGTTATAACTGACAAAAGAGTCTCTTCTCGGTTCTTCTGTTGCCCTGGAAACGTGTTCTTGCTCTAATCCCCCCGCTGCAGGACCTGGTGTCCTCAGTCCCCAGCTACTAATTTCCAAGTGTAGATTTCAGCATCGCTGGCAATGAGTCCATGGAGCAAACCATGGAAATAGGCAATAGTTACATCTTATTGCTTTTGGTTGTCGCTGATAATTTAAATCAGATGCAGCGCACTCTATCCATGTGCTCATAAAACAACATTTACCTGTTTTACATATCAAAATGTATCCACCAAAGGTCTTTTGACTGAACCGAACCAGCTTTATGCTGTAAATCTTGTGAAAGCAGCTGGAAAAGCAGATAACGGGCCTTTTGTGTCCCTTCTCTCCTGCATTGATGTAACTTTAAATCAGCTGTTGTATGGATGTTGGCGAAGAGCTCGCTGGTTTTTCCATTACATATTTGGAGAGTGTGTTTATCCATCTCTGATTTATAAAACATCCTCACGCTGCTTTCATTTACGTCTTGAAACTCTTCGGTCCAACCCATTAACTTTTATTCTTCATTTGAAGTCATGATTGAGCTCACTCAGGTTGGTGCACTCTAAATATCTGAGATCACATGATGTTGCACCGGCATTTTTTTCTTTTACTTTGTTTATGAGTGTTTATATGTATCATTTTACTCCTTGTCTCACCCTGTTTTGCATCTTACAAACTATGCTCATAGATGTGCTCACCTAAAAATCTGTGATGAATAAAGTTTGGAGCTGTGTGAAGATGCAGCAGCGCCGGTGATATGAGGACAATATATATGTATATATATGTCAGAAAAGAGGAATTATCACTGGTGACCAGGCTTGATGGTTTTTTTTTAAAAAAACATTTCAGAATGTGAGAGTTCCTAAAATGTCCTTAAAAGTTCTGAAGTTTCTAAAAATGGCCTGGCCTTACAGCGTTCCCTCCTCATCTCCTCTCATGACGTCAGCATCAGGACCTGTGAAAGCCAACAGTCTACCTGACTGGTGACACGATTTATGTTGCAGGTGATTCTCTGGTTCCTGAACAGAAACCAGAGTATAATAAGAAATAAGTTCTCTGCTGGCTGAAAAGCGCTTATGGTTTCCGAATTCCTGATACATAATTAATGAGGTTTCTAATGTTGAGTTGAGTACAGGTGTGAGTGTGAGCATGCATGGCTGGCTGTCTTCTTTGTCTGTTGGCCTGGTGACCAAGCTGAGGGAATGGATGGCAGAAACCCTACTAACATATACTGCATCTCCAAACACCACACAATAAGAAATGAGAATCACTTTTGGTGGAAATTAAGCAACTTCAGCAGGACTTCTTATCCTCGTAACCCCAAAAAATTGAACAATGGAAGAGCTCGTTGCAGATGTTGCAGATGTCCTAACATGTGGCTAACACTCATAGAGGTTTATTTGATGTCAGCTATTGTGACAGAGTAGCTTTGGAGACTAAACCAAATTAAACAAACAAGCAAACTAAACTAAACTAAAATAGAATGGAGTAGAAACACAGTCACATATAATGGAGCCAGGAGGACTTGAATCCCAGGAACCTCTATCCCAACTTCAGCATTTCATGGTGATTTTTCCCTGAAATGACAAATGAATTTGTAATCAAATGAGTTACGAGCTAAATCTCTTACTCAGTTGAGAATTGTCATGTCTCTTTAATGTCTTCTGTAAGAGACACTAATAGTTTCATTTCCCTTTCCTCCTGCGGTGGCAGATTTATTTTTGCAACAGATTAATTGCCCCATTAGTGAAAATCTGATGTGGAGGTCTGATCTGACTGTGACTTAAGCTACAATAAAAAGTTATGTTTTATCTTTATGGTCTTATGCACAGGATATCTTATCAGTTCACATCCTACTTGCTCTGGAAAGATTTACCTTCAGTAAAATATTCACAGAAGGAGTTTGGAAATGTAGCTAGTGAGGGAAAAATATGATAGGACTCAGAGAAAATCTCACAACACCATAAATAAATTAAAAAAATAGTGCAAGGAAGCAAGAGTCAGGTGTAACAGCATTTAAATCAGACTTGTGGAGAGATATTTGCAGAAACGGAGCGGTGCTCTGGCTCACAGATGGACCTCAGCACTGATGGATGTGGTGTAAAAAGCTAATACACACTGTGTTTGCAGGGTGGAGTCCCAACTGTTATCCGATGGCCTGGTCACACAGCCTGAAACTCCCTTTATACTCCAGGGCTCCTTAAATCTCAATCTCAACCCAAATGAGAGAGTCTGGGTCCCCCCGTGGGAGCTGAGCTCATTAAAACCTTTTTCTCCTCATGTCATCAACTCCTTTGCTGCCATATTTATTCTTACAATATCCTGTCTGATTTCCTCCTTCATCCACAGTCAATTACCTGCGATTTTAAGTCAGATATATGAGAAAAATACAGTCCAATATCAACAGAATGAGAGGCTGATGTGAAGCGCTTTCGCTGTATCAGATGATCTGGTGATAAAATAACTGATTCCAGTCAGACTTCAGCTCCTCAGGCAATAAGGAAGTTAATGAACACAAAAAGGGCTCCCAGATGGTCGTGTGCATGTGTAGGGAGGAGCACTGATTACGTTAATTATATTTGTGAAGGCTCCAAAAGCTGTAAGACATGCCCTAAGAGCGCTGCGTTCATTTCCGTTCCACAATTAGTTTGATTTTTTTTTTCATGCTTTAAATGCATGTCAATATTTGTAAATTGGAGAAAATCCTTTTCTTTTCTTTTTTTTAAATGATTACTTTGCCTGTGGATTGATCCCAGCTGTAGCACATCAGCTCATTCAACCCTGATTAGAAATCTTTGCTCCTCATTCGTCTCCTGCTAAAGGTCTACCTGATGACATATCACTTCCAGGAACAACAAAGAGAGCTGCAGCTTGGCTCGGAAGACAATCAGATAGTGATGCATCACCTTTATCCACCCTGTACAGATGGTCCATTACTGCCCATTACACTCTGTTCCTCCTACTCATTGAGTAATTTGTTTCCGCATATTTATAGAGTATCTCAGGCTTCACTTAAAAACAGATATTGCAACATGTGCTCCATCTCCGTCCATTTTAATGCCCACACGTTTGGAGCCCCCTCTCTGTGACCATAACCAGAAAAGAGTCAGGCCCCATTGTCCGATTGAGTAACCTTACTCACTGGTGTATCGAGTTTAAAGTGGATTGTATGCGAGCGTTTGTTTGTCACTGAGGTATACAGTAAACGATAAATGTGCGCAGCAGCTGCGGACCTGCTTCCATTTACCACAGTCCTCCAGAAGTGAAGTGAGCAGGAAGAGAAGTGAGAGCTGGACGGGTGGAGCGAAGGGAAAAGGAGGATGAGGATGAGAAAAGGCAGGATGGAAAATGTTGAGGGAGTTGAAGAGTTCCAAGCAGTAAAAGCAGACCATGGCGGCGAAGGGAGAATGAGAGAGTTTGGTCAGTGTAACCCAGATCTGCTCGGTGCTGAGCCAAATTTACATAAATGAGTCGTTCATGATTGGCCAGCTGCAGCTGTGCCGATCACCGGTTGCTCCTTTACTTCACTGCAGCTCGCTTTAGTTGGATCTTAACTTTAAGAATGAGGTTTCATGACATACTTTCTGGTATTATTTTAGCTGCAAAAGTTAGCTCTGATGTAATGACGGTTGTGTAACACTATACCACGAAGGACTTTTCCTGTCAAGTGTAAATAAAGTCACAGAATAAAGACGGTGGAAGTTTAGTACTTGCAATGAGTCCAAACAGGGGTTATCATGCTGAGAAACAGTTGCTCTTTCTTTCTGATTCACTGTAGGAGGAAGTGAAATGAGGTAAGCATCTTCTTCTCCAGATGTTTCTCCACAACGGTGACACAAGCTCAGCACTTCTCCACGGCTCACTCAACGCATTTTAATTGGCCTTCAAACCAGCATGATGACATTTCAAAAATGGTTAAAAATTGGATCAAATTCACCATCAATTATGCCAAGAGCAGTTACGGGAATCATTTAATCATTTTCAGTAAAACTGACATTTACATCGACGAATGGATTTCTTCAGCGACGAAGCTCGTGATGCAGATGATGAACAGAGAAATGTGACTGTTAAGTAAATCTCTACAGACGCTAAAAAACATCTGTCCTGAATGGTTAAAGTCTGACATGCAACATATGTATACGTAATGATGTATCAGTCTTGAGCAAGCATCAAACCACGCAGGCTGATTTTCACTGCGTACAGACTGAGCACAGGAAAGTTGGCAGTGGAGTCAAACATGTGTAGTCTGGAAAGCGCTGGCTGGTTTTTAGACCTTGAACTCCTCGTGTCATCGGTGCATGTCTGTTGTCCTCCCAGTGGAGCAGGGGGTGAAGTAGGAGCATGCACCATAGTTTGATCCCCGTGTCAGGCGACTCCTGTTGAGGCTGCAGGTCACCTCGGCGCTGCATCCTCCCTGCTGTGCACGCGGGACACCTGAGCTGAGGTCCTGTCAAGCCCGGCTAACTGGGTCCACGGCTGAAGGGGGGCCGGAAAGAGGTGCTTGAACCTTTTTCTTTCTCCGCTTTATTGAGGACAAGAAAATCTAATGTCTAAAATAACATGCTGGATATCTCCCAGATGCTTATTGCTGCCATGTGGAAGTGCAGCTAAGTCATAGTAAAAGCAGCCCCCACCCCCAGGTAGAAGTTTACTCATCTGTCATGTGGTTTCACTGTACGTGGTGATGTTACCTGAATGAGTCACATCTCTTAGTTTTCCCATGAGGTTCGTTTTTCGGTTCGCTGCCTTTGATAGGTTAGCTCTGCCGCGCTCTGCATTTTGATTGGCTGCAGACCCTTGTGGCTTTAAACGAGATAAATGCTTCTTCTTTTTGTTTTTCCATGATCACAAGCAAACAAAAATCAGCAGAAAAACCTTTACTAATTCCATTTGGACTATCTGGTCTGTTTTCTTTCTTTGCTGCTTTTAACGAGTTCGGGGACAGGAAAGTGACCAGAAAGTAGTTTGTGCAGCACATGCAGACTATAAAACACATCCAACCCTGGACGTGTGTCTCTGTCTAATAGGTGTAAACTATCTCCTCCTTAAACACCACTGTTTCCACTTCTCTCAGTCTTGATCCATAATTAAACAAGAGTAGGGGACACTTAATTGCTAGCAGGTGATGTGGAGACCCCTAAATAATTCCAGCTTGTTATTTTCTGTGATGAAAACCTTCTGCAACTGTGACTTATGTTCACTGAGCTTTTTCTTTCATTTCTGTAGGGCTTGGCTCAGCTTCCAGGAGGAAGATGCAGTTTAAATAATGATTAGCTTGTTTAGACCGAGCTGATATGTCTACGATCTGCCTCGGAGCATCTCTGTTACACAGCAGGAGCTGTCTGGTCTTTAAGAGACTGCTGGGCAGAGAGGAGTAGACTGGGGAAATGTGTGGTTTTCAGTTTACTCTCCAGATAATCCATTACCATACTCTGTCATTTCTGCGCTAACTGGCAGTTCTTTCTTTACAGCCTTTATCTCAGTGGCACACTCTTTCACTCAGCTCTCCTCTCCGCTCTTTTCTGGCATCTCTACAGAGAAATTCCACCATAAATTATTCATCTTTGTCGTCCGTTGTTGTGAAAGCCACATAAAGAGCCTCGAGGAGGTTTTTATTATGGGTTGTAAATTAAAACTGCCTGTGAAGCTGCACAAGAAATCAATCTGTGCACCTCTGAAGGCAAAATATTAGATGCATTTCTGATCGCGTAGTTTTATTTATTTATTTTTATTTTTTTAAATATGCGATCCTTTCATTTTTTTTTTCATCCAGTTGGTAGGGAGGTCAGCATGAGTGTTCGTCCCTCTTGAACGTCTCCACAGTAGGATTTTTGCCTGCGGCTGGAGCTCGGTAGGTTAAATGAGATTTCGCTTCGCTACGGGGTAAACGCGGTCCTTTAGGCAGTTCAAGAGGAGTTCTCAAAATGAAAAACAATCAGTGTTCACAATAGTTCTTCTGTGGGCCACAGAGAGACTTGGAAATGAAAAGTCATAACCTTAGTTTTCATAAACCTGTCAGTTTCAGCCACGCGCGGGGGAAGATTAAAAGCCGTTGGCAATTCCAGCGCCCCAGTGGGCAGACCGGGAGGTATTTTTACACCTTAGTAAATTAATCCATCAATATGTATGAACCCAAGACTTTTATCTGTTTTTCCTCGCAACGAAATAATACCGCTTCTCTTCACTTCAGTCGTATCTCTGTGTTTTCTTTTTCCGCTCTGTCTGTGCTACCCTCCCGTGAGAAATGTCCTTAGCAGTTGTGATGAAAGAGATCTGCTGCTGGCTGCAGTTTGATTGTCTGGTTGACAGCTGGCCCAAATGTTTATTTTTCTATTTATCCCAAGCACCCTGAACAGATACACGCTCGGCCTCTAGCAACACTGGCAGGCCGGTGAGAAAGGGGGAGAGATAGCTAGGCAGATGTGTGGTTCACATCAAAGATCACTTCTCTGGAGTTGCTGGACTCGACACATCTGGAATTCATGGACTCATCAGGCCAGCGCACATAAAGAATATACTTTAGATAAACACGATAACGCACAGATGAATACCGCTAACTGTGCTTGCAGGAGGAAAGGACTTGGATTGCTTAATCAAGCAGTGTCTTGTTCAGTTTTTTTTTATCTGTGCCTCACAAACGCGGAGACGTTTTCTCATATTCTTGCACCACAGAGAGGGCTCTGTGGACCAGCAGCCTCCTCAGACACAAGTTCAGCTTGTGGCTCCATTTAACTTACTGGGTTTATAACACAAATCCCGCAGTGGGAACTCAATGCATCCAACGTCAGCACACCTTTCATCACTGAGATTATAATATTTTCTTCAGACCTTCTCAGTAAGGAGTATACCAGTGTTGCAAAACATTTCTGGAGAAAGGGCTTATCATATTTTTCCACCACTCTTTGTCGGAGATTTTGCATTGCTGTACTTTTCTCTTTAGATTCTTCAAAGGCGTTAAGCTGGATCCAAGTCAGGCAATGAATTTCACTTTCTTTTTTTTTTTTTCCTTTTAAAACTCTAGAGGGTTTTGGGGATATTAGGATTGTCGATACCAGAAGTCTTTTTCTAAGCTTTTAGAATGAAATAACAGTCAGTCATGGCACACTATTCATTTAATTCCCCCCAAAATCTTTTGAAGTTGTGCAACTCCATGTCATGACACTCCCACTCCCGTGCAGTCCTGACTGAGTTCAGAACAGACATTCAGGGGCAGATCTGACCTGAACAGCTTTATTGTAATCTCCAAATATTTAATAGGTGTCTCAGCCAAGTTTAATGCAGTTTTGTGAAGAGAAAAACCAAGTTTTTGTTTTTTGTTTTTTTCTTAGAGCTAGTTGTGCAAGTACTGCACCATCAGTCGCAACATTTTCAGAGGATGGCTACTGATGATTTCATATGTAAGATAATATTAATCCTGCACCTTCAGATTACTTTGGTTTCATTGATTCTGAGTTTATGACCAAGATTTCTATATTTTTTTTCCATCTTTGTGATCCGTCACAGATTTCAGTGTGTGTGAACTTCCTGGTTCTTATCTTGTGGAACCACTGAACACCTATACAGCATTAAAAGATGAGGAAATCGGGTCTTCACATTTTGTAACCATGTCTTATTTAAACCCTGTGGTGTTCTTTACTTTGCTTCTGTGATCTGAGGTTTTCTAGCTGGAGTCTGAAATAAAACATAAGAATGAATAAATAAAATCATTAAAAAAATAAATAATAAATAAAAATCATAAAATCATAAAAAATAGATAATAAAAATAAAAAATAAATAAATAAAACATTACATTTTTTATTACATGTATGCAGTCGGTGGGCCAACAACTGTTGGAGACTCAATGTGTGCGGACTGAGGCTTAGACAGTGCAGTCTGAGTACACCATCTGGGCACCTGTAGTGCATGTCATCTTCATTGTCAGTGTGAAATCACTAATGGCCTCAAATAGCAACTGAGTGTGGCCATACACAATCTGGGACACTTGTGCTTGTTCATGGTTCATTTTTTTAACCCTCCTGTTATGTTCATATGTTCACACCAATTGAAAAGCAATGGTGTTCCCAGGTCAACTTGACCCGAAGCATGACAGGAGTGTTAAGTATTTGAATATGGTGTTTGGAAACCAAGCAGAATTAAATATTAAATAAAAATAAGAATGATGGTGATATAATCAGTTTTGAAAGCATTGAAAGTGCTGAAAACCAATATGTTGGATCTGATGATGGTTTTAGAGGAGAGGTCAGTAGACCAAAGGTGTTACTTGTTATCTAATTATCTTACTCTTTTAATCAAGAAGAAACACATGTTTGTACTAAATTCCAACGCAAGTCTTTTTTGAGAGAGACATTTAGACATGATTTAGAAAAGAAGCAAAATGAACAATTTCCTGTTTTCACTAGAGGAAAAGTAATGATAATTCAAGTCAATGTAAAACTATCGGCAGACCATCATGGAAGATGGACAGAAGAATTAAAAAAGTATTGAGACTTTAAATTATCAAGTTTTTTAAGATGTCATTTTGATCAATGCTGTATTTGTCAGTCAGAGGCAAATTTGTTGAAATCTTTCTGGTCTCTGAAGTGTCTGACCAACAGAGTGCCATCCTGAGAACCAGGTGCATAAAATCTGCCTGTTGAGACATTTCAAACCAAAAGCATGTGCACACAAACACAGAGACACAGATTTTTCTCTCTGGTTTCACCTCCCCAGGGCTAGCATACCAACGAACCGTTGTAAAAGCGCAGTCCCTCCTGCATGGCCGCACATCTGCAGCCTAGCAGGGTGCTCTTCCAGCCCAGCTATAGCATTTTCATGTCTGTTCTTCCTAAAGCGCTGCAACAGGTTTGTTCCACTGGCTCGAACTGCAGAGGAGGGCAGGTGAGGTCACTCGGCCCTTCAACCTCTTAACCTTTGCTGTGTTAACCTCTGGCACCGGGTATATCTCCTTTAGCTGCTAACAGGAAGCAGCATTTGCCCCCAAGAGGTGGCTGTTTGCTCTGTGCATCTGTGCTGACAATACGAGTCCGACCGGACATTCCCAGACCACTCCCACACCTCTGACCTTGGTGGAAAGCTTTCCTCTTGTCTCCGTCACTCGTCCTTCCTCGCATCTCCATTCAAGGTAACTCTCTGTTGGCCACATTCTCACTAACTGAATCACGCCGACGCCTTGGGGGGTGAAAGGACGAGCCAGTTGTGAGGATGGACAATCAACAACAGACTCCTTCATCGAGGAAAGGAAACCTAGGAGATGGAAAAAAAACAGTTTATTGATTTTCTGTAGGCCCAGTGACGATGACGAAACTCTAGATAAAGACAGCAGAAAACTCTGAAAAAATCTGGCTGTAGCTACGAACTGCTTTGTCAAAATAACCTGATGATTTCCCTGTTTCTAAAGCTGCAGTGTAACAGATCCCTAAGTGGATCTCCTTGTCACATTGTGTGTATTTGCATCAACATTGTTCCATAAGAGCACCTCCAAAGCTGAGTCATTAGTCTGAGGTTTCTTTGATCCCCAACATGGTCTCTGGGGTTGTTCAGTCGAGAGGACTCAATCTGCGCTGTTTCGTCTCTCAGTGGTCGGTTAAAGAACACAGAGCCTCCTCCACATGTACAATCAGTCTGCTCTTTGACTGGTATCCATGCTTTTCTTTGTAAACTTGGATTTGATCCCTACAGCTGTTGTTTGTGTTCATTCACACAACACAAGCTCCCACAACCACCACAGGACAGTAAAGCCTGCCACACTGTTCCACGGGGAAGATGTGAGGCCATTAAATAGGACCAGATTAATGCCAGACATTACTCTTGGAACAAAGAGAATTTCTTCATTATTTTACTCTTGTTTCTGCTGAAATATGAATAACAAATGTTCCTGTATTTTATCTTTGCATCTCAAGAACATTTGGTCATCCTGCGCTGCCTAAAACATTCAGAAAGGCTGTCATTCTGCTGTGTTTATCTAGTATCAACTGTCCCATTGTAGTTTATCTTGGAGGACTTTATTGTGGTCTGTTTTACTGTTTTTAGCTTTGCTCACGTGCATAGCAGCTTACTTCTCCTGAAGCTGGAACCAGTTCAGCACAGTAACAGAAATCGACCAGATTATTTTTAAAATGTATTTTCCAATTTCTTATACTTCCCGTGTTGTCTTGGCAGAGCAGATGTTCATCAGCTGACAGGTGTCATTTGAAATTATTTGGAAATAACACTCCTTGAGTGAAAGTCAGCGGTTGAAAAAACTAAAATCTGCCTTCTTGCAGAAAATAATTGAAGGAAGGATGTGTAACAACTGTGTTGCTTTGTGATGTTGGAACTCATGGGTGCTCCCAAATCTCCAGTCGCCCATCCATGTGAGCAGTTGTCCTCTTCAAGCTCAGTTCTGAGA
>JAOWBL010020405.1:20641-34160 GCA_028564865.1 Zenarchopterus dispar
GAGGTCTGGACTCAAACCAGGATAAATGATGGATGGATGGATGGATGGATGGATGGATGGATGGATGGATGGATGGACTGCTGATGGGCTGAAATTGCTCAGTTGGTTATCAAAATATTAGATGAGGCATAACTGTGGTAATAACATTAATGTCACTATGTAGCACACAAGAAGGACGTTCAGATGGCCAGATCATGTTTCAACAGACTAACTCTCGGGCACATAAACTCAGCCTTTTTACTGCATTAAACTCTTTGGGATGTCTTATCTTTGCTAACTGACTACACACAAGAATTACTTCATCTGTTGATAGCGTCATGGATCCACTAAACTTGAGACATTGTCATTAATGTCATTTTCATCAACACATTAGATACAGAAGAATTTATTTAAAGCATGTAGAAGTCTTCAATGCTTTGATTGTTAAAAAAGACTCTTCAAGATGGCCGTGAGGGATGTCCTGTAGAGTGGGACAGGAACCGGGGTGGAGGCTTAATGGAAAAAAAGATGGCAAGAGCTGATGAGCAGGTGTGTTTTTATGTTTAAATGATGAGATCTGTGGTATTGCTGCTCACAACTGAACTTCTTCTTTTTCTTGATGTCGTTCTCAGTATCTCTGAATAGTTTTTCATTTGGTTGCTCATTGTGTATAATTTGTTTTATGGAGAGCAGTGTCTTGGTTTTCCAGAGGCCAAAAACAACAAGATCATTACTGGAAAAAGGCTGTGCAAAATGGGCTGTTTCTACACATTTAAACATGAGGAAACCCTATATCTGCTTTTGTATTACAAGGGAAAATCACGCTGAACAGCTGTTGTACTGAGTCATTTAATAAGGGACAGATAAAACATATACACTGGTAGAAGAAAAATATATAAACCTTGTTTCTATCCTTCTCTAATTTGACCTTGTTCTCAGGATTTATTCTTATTGAACACGAAAGAGCTCTGGGGGCAGTTATACAACCTGAAGGTCTCGATAGTCGTGGTTGGCATTCACAGAAAACAGAACCACAAAATACACCCAAGATAATATTGTGCTGGCATCTGCGGCAGCCAGTCTGCAGCAGAGATAATCTAATGCCACCGAGATGTCTGGACTGGCTTCATGAGCTTTCCCAGCAGCATGCCTCTGGTCTTCAAGGTCTCGTTCCCTGGAGAGAAGTCTCACCGATATTCTTCTTCAAAGGAGCAAATTTCCCTCCAAGCTACACACCACCGCAACTTCCCAGCTTTCTTCATCTGATTCCAAGGTATTGTACTGACCGAGACGAGGTACGTTGCATTTAGGGCAAGTTGAGAGGAAGGTAGCAGAAACAAGAGAGACATTGTTAGTGTGACTGATAAAACAGAGGTTTGGCTTCTCTTGTCAAAGTTTCCTGGAGGCAGCTCTCTACAGAGTGTCTGTTTGCTCCACAAATTGTGCACTTTCTTCTGGGTTTTAACAGTCCTTTCACAGCTTTATGAGCTCCGTGTGCATCAGTGGATGTACTGTAACCAGGAACTATCATCCAACCATTAACTTAATATTCCCGCTTCATCTTGTTCAGAGCTGTAGAAAGTTGGAGTCTATCGCAGCTGTGTCTGGGGGAGACCACTCTGGACATGTCACCAGCCCACCAGAGTATATTTACTGGTGGCATAACTCAGAATCGATTCCTAATCGTCACACTCTTTAGATCTCTACATGCCTTTGTTTGATGTAGATGATTGCATTACAGGTTTTGTCACTAGGTGTTCTCCTTCAAGTAAATAATCCCGGTGAATGATGGCAAAGATCCCAGAGCTTCCAGCTGACTGGTTTAGACATTGGCTCAGCAATTTGACTTTCTATGAAAACTTCATTACTGTTTTATTTCATTTGTTTACTCTGCAAACTTTGATGCCGTTCAGCTGACTTTTATATGTCTACAAATTGATGTTATGCTGTTAAAATCGAAATAAAATGGAAGTGGATTAGTTATAATAAATCTGTGGAACGTTTTTATTGGATGTTCTGAACCAAACAGTTGTAGAGAGTGTATGGAGTAATAGTTAGGTATGATAACAGTCTATTAAATTCAGATGTAACAGGATATGTGTTTTTGTTAAGGAAAACTGACGGAGGCTGTTCGTCTTTACTAAAGTTTTCTGTTTCCACCTGCTGTGGGTGCTTGTTCTCTTCTACTTTTCAGAGCAAAGAGCAGTTTACCTCACATCCTTTATTCTACACCTTTACACCCCCTAAAGCATGATGGGAACTGTATCTCAAAACAGCATGACGCATAGCACCAAAACCATCCATATTTTTAAATCAATGTTCTTTTATTTTACATAACAACGTTACAGAATTTGTTTACAAAAATGTATGTACATACAAACAAAGTGAACATATATTTTATGTGGGAAAAATAAAAATAAAAGTGTATCCAAGTGAAGGTTTTTCACGGCTTTTCATTGTCCAGCCCTCTGGTAATGAAGGCTATTTCAGGTTCTCCAATGATCGTTCCTCTTTTTTTTCCAGCTCTGTGCTCTCCAGACACTTCTGATTACACTTGATTTGTCAGAACTGTCAACTTTCTTTAAACACTTACATCATCCAACAGATGGCTTCCTCGACACTGCTAGAAGTTCACTTGTGGCCTCTGCCACTTATGTTATCCCAAAGAGCCTCATTGGTTAAACTATTTCATTTAAAAGCTATTGAATAAAGAAAGGATTATTTTGTCATTATGACTTTTTTATGGGCACAAAGTATGTAATGTGTTTCTCCTAATCTTTTTGACAGATAAAAATGCTTCACAATGTCACAATTTGTTGTAGTGATTTCTTGCTGCAGTTATGCCGGTGTAATATGATCCCCTTTACTGTCCTTAATCTTTCATTTCCTCTGAAAGATGGACAGTTTACCTGCAACCAAAGTAAATTTGGACTCCAGTTTTTCAGATTTATAACTCAAGGCTCTAAACTCTTCAGGGGGACCTTAATCCACTGATCAGCAGGGAACAGGAAATAACTTACTAAACAGTAGAAACTTAAGAAAGTTCAAGTAAAACATTTGGGAATGGGAGTGACTGGCTTCCATCACTTTTTATGACAATAATTACGTCTCCAGTTTGGAAGTTTATGCAGGTGGAAAGAGACATTTGCTAAACAGATATGGATACACTACGTGGTGATTGAACGGGTTTCTGAAAACCCTCTCCAAATATACAGAGCAACTCGTTTTCAGCTCCCTGCTTACTTGGCGTGAGGCACGGCAGACCTGAGGACTCCGTCATGCACGTTAGCTGCAGGCCAGCAGAGATCAGAGGCCAACTTCCACTCACGCCATCTCAAAGACACTACATATAAACAACAATGCAGGGAAGGAACAGGAGCATGGGAGAAATCACAAAATCAAAAGGGGAACAGAACTGGAGGGAAACGATGAGATGATGGAAGGCTGCGATGAAGAGATGAAGAGATGCAGCTGAAAGAGGAGGAACAATAATACACATCAATGAACAAAGGCATTCTGGGCCTGTCTGGGTCCGTTTATGAAGAGCTGTCTTTTGTTTCTTGATAACCCTTTAAGAAACATGTTGTTTATCTGTTTTACTGCCTGTCACCACTTACTGCAAATGCAAATTTTAAAAACCTGGGCTGTCAGAGCGCAGAACAATACGTCAAGAAAAAGACCATGCTGTTGCCATAGTTGGTGGTGTATCTTTTTTTTTTTCGTTTTGTATCTGACTAGCAGAGGCTTGACCTTCCTTCATGTTCCTATGTTTTTGTAATATCATGCTGAGCCTCATTTCAAAGTGCTGGTGTTCACCCGAGTGCTGCTGGGTCTTTGAGACCTCCTGGTGTCAAAGTAATCGTTTAATCTCTAACCTAATTTACTGTGTGCCTTTCAACTTCGTGATATCTCTGTTAGCCTTAGAAGACTCCAGTGATGTCATATCATCTTTATCATTGTGTCTCCTCAAGAGCTGGGGCACTGAGAGTGGAAGGGCTGAATAGAGTCCTTTCTTCATTTCTGCAGACCTAATTACCACAAGACCTCCCTCACTTGTGCGGAGTGAATGTTATGGCCTCCCTTACACATGTCTGCACCACCCTCCTGTTTGCACATAGATTCCTGGCTCTAGTATCAGGTACAATAATATTATCTCAGTCCAGCGTCCATCGTTCATGTGATCTGCAGCATGGGACTCTAGTTAACCATGTCCAGACTCTGCAGCTACTTAAGAGGCTCAAGCTTCCCTCCACTGGTTAGACTGTACTTCAGGTCAAAATTAACCTGAGAACGAAGCAGTGACCTATGACAAATAGAGCGTAATTCTATACTCTCCTTTTAGGGCTGAGCGTAGCACGATCTAACTAGCACGGCTTGGCCCACTTCACTAAGATGTTAATGGAGAGGTCCTGGGGATCAAACTTATCCTGGAGGCAAAGGGAGAGAATTCCAGGGACGTATCGATGTTACAGCAGAGGAATAGTTTGAGAAATAGTCCTAAACTAGAAGGGAATGATTTCTGAATTGCATTAAGTGCCTCAGCCAGAATGAAGTTGATTATATTGTCCGGCAGTCACATGTGTAATGGTTATTTATACTGCAGCTGCAGGGAGAATGACTTGGAACGGACAGAGAGTGAAATGTTCAAGAGAGCATCTCAAGGACTTCTGTCAGGTCAGCTGGCTACACATTGAGCTTTTAGTTTAATGAGGTCCGTTGTTGTTCAGTCTGTTGTGCTCCAGTCCAACTACTCTGTGCGTTTCCAGCTTTTCAAAGCTCGTAATTTTAATGAAAGGCCTTTTTTTAAAGCAACACAACAGACTTTATCTCATGCTCAAATAAGAGTTTCAGTTGTATTTGTAGAAGTATTTGATTACTTTTAGGAAACGCTGACCATCTTTCGAGGTCTCCTGTCCCTTTTGTCCTGGTTGTTTCTAAGAACAGTGTTGGATTTTTACATGTTTCACAGCACTATGTCACATATCCAGAATGATGAAGCTATCTCACAGACCTATGATGACGTTGCTTAACTGTCATCACCACCAGTTTTGTGTATTCCAGCAGAAAATACAAAACCAGTAATCATTTACTACTACTAGTAGTAGTAATAATAATAATAATGATAATAATAATGATAATAATATATTTCATATATAAGCATCTTTACATCATTCAAGGACACTCAAAAAAAAAAGAAAACCAAAAAATATAGAATTGCATACATTACAGTAAATGTAACTTTAATACATAAAATATAAAAACAGGTTGAAATTAGACATCTCATATCCTTCAATGTTAATCATGTTGTTCCAGATTGCTTTCCTTTTTTTCTTCTTCTTCTTTTATTTATTGGCAGGTGGCAAACAGTGAAAGCATTGCACTACTCCACTAAGTGGTATGGAGCGATTGTTTGCTAAGTTACTGGATCCTACCAGGTCCGCCACTGTTAATGAAGACGTAATAGCTGAAGGGACTGAGAAAGAGGTTGGTCATGTTATAATTCCAGCCTCCTAGATTTTATCTTAGACCCCTGCTAATGGAAACCTGCCTTATAATATATGAATGCATGGGGCTGGGAGTAAACTGTCCCATGGTCCCTTTCCTTTTTACACCCCATCCTAAAGTGTATAACTATTATTTATTTGGAACTCCTCATACCTGTTTTTTCTGAATAAACATATAATATTTTCAATTTTGTGTAATCCTTTCACAACATGGTCTCTAGTTTCATGATTGTTAATAATGTTTGCCTTATCATAAATGATATTTCGACTATCTGAGAAACTTGACTGGCATATGGATAAATAATATATCTATGTGCCATTTATGATATTGTAGAAAAGATAAGATAATCCATTAGAGGTGATGGGACCCCATGAGCTCCTTTAAATAAGCAGGTCAGGGTTCAGAATATTTAAACATTGTTAGTTGTTTTACATATTTGTATGTGTTAAGTGATCTGAACATTCTGTCGAGGATTTCATAAATTTGGTACACAAACATTGTAAGTACATATGAGCACTGCTAGTGACAAACACGTGATGGAGTAGAGAAGAAGTGCTGGTTCACAATTGTGCTGCAGTTTATGTTGACTTGTCATAGCCACACAATCTCTCCCGTAAAATCCTGTCATTTCTTATTCTTGTCCTTTGTGCTAATTGTGACAGAAAATAAGCAGAGACGCTCCCCACAGTTTGTGACCATGCCGTTACCACAGGTATGTTAACTGGGCCTGGCTTTGGTCTCTGTGCATTAACTGCACATTCCAGTGGTGTGGATAATGGGAAGCTCTATTAAGAGCTATTTGTGGCTGTGCTGTGGCGTGTTTTACCAGATTCCAACATTAGCCTGGGTTTTAACTTCAGCGGGTGAGGGATACAAGGGACTGAAGGTGCTATGCTTTGTCTGTTCTGTTTCTGATGTCGGCCCTCTAGCCATGTATATTTGCTCTGTGCCTAAACCAGCCACCATGGAAATGCATGTTTGTTTACTGTCTGCGCTCGTCTAGGCCTCTGTTTCACACCTTCACCTCTGCCTCGTCTGCACTCGTGCACAGATACACAGTTCATACTGTACATGTGCATCTCCGTGACTGCTGGAAACGCCGTGGCCGTGCCGGTGAGGGGTGCGCTGTTGACACTGAGCTGCAGCAGGGGAGCTTCCTTCTCCCCTGCTCAAAAAAAGCAAACAGGCTAATCAAAGCCAGCGCTCTGGTCACGTTTCTCCATCCAGACAGTCAGACGGACAAAGGAGAAGATCTTTCTGCTACAGAGGAGTAACAGTTACGGTGGAAAATGTAATCGGGTGGGTGAGCAGTGGAGAGAAGGAGGGCATCCAGATGTGGCCTCAACAACCTCCCAGAATTGCTCTAAACTTTAATGCTTTACGGGCCTCATTCACATTAACAATCGTTATTATACCTCCCGACATTTTACACAATGATTTTTTTTTTCTTTTCTTGAGAAATGTAACAACCGAAACAGTTGGCAGCCTCGCCTCAGGGAGATTTTACTGGCTATCCTACAACTTTTAATCATATAACTTTATTCCCATCAGCAGGTGGACTTAGTTATGAAACTATTTTATTGTTTTTAAGGACTTCTTTTTTGTGGTAATGTGAAAACAGAGGCTTAAAGAATATTTGCAACCCCTGAAACAGCCAAGTGCCATTGCTTTTGATATTTAAAGCTAACTAGGGAAAGCTGGATTCTTGCATGATTCATGACATCAAGGTCATGATTGTAGAGGGAATCTGTGCAGCCAGGAAAAAAAAAATCTCTGCATTTGTTATGGGAAATACTGGAGTTCAGGTGTGTATGGCAGTCATCAATGACAGCTAGGCCATTAGTAAATATAGTTCAGCAGGTCAGACTTAAAATAAGTATAGCTTATATTATTAGTTGTAAGAAAGCACAAAGCACACTAGGTTTGATTTACCAACTGGGTCTACACTGTCAAGCACTCGCAAGTTTTCCACTATTGAAACACTCCTGGTGGGACCTGAGGTCATCTGAGGATGGAGCAAAGCTAGACCGCTGCGTTTCCAAATCTGGTGGGACCATGTGGTTAGTTGACTCAGCCATCATGTCCACTGTGACTCTAAGAGCAAATATCCACATTTTTAAGGTGTAATTAATACCAATGAAGCTGTATACAGTTTTTACAGGAAACAAACAGGACAAGAGTGTAAAATTAGGTTAGACTAATACTTTTATGTTATTACCCTTGTAGAAATGCAAATCTATTATGATCTGAAATTACTTTCAATATAATTTCAGTATTTAAAGTCACTGTGTGCAAAGACAACTCAGGCATCTCTTGAAAACCGAGAAAAGCTTCATGTTTGTGCATTTTTTTTAAATATTAGCCACATTGTTAAAATATAATCAGTTTAAAAAGCTTATGCCTTTCTGAATCACAGGAAAGCCAAAGTATAATTCTCATAAATAGCCACTAACATGGCATATGTTAGCTTTTTTTGTCTATATTACAAAAGTAAATCTTTTAACTTGTTTGGCTTCTTTTTACCCGATTCATGCTGGATAGCATGAACAAGGGCAACTGCAGTATTCCCAATATATTCGATTTTCATTTTCAAAACCTTGCTTGTTAAATGGGTGTCTTCCTGCAGGGATATCATCAAATACACAGTGAGACTAAATGGTTACGTTCATTTTATTGAATACGACATTGGTCATATTTTCCTGTTGACTTCAGAGCTAAATTTAGCAGCAAATGTTTCACATGCTGTTGCCTCAACAGGGTCCAGAAGCCAGAAGAGTCACATTAACTTTGTCAAAAGGGTGAAAAGTGTTTTATTTGGTGAAAGGTGGGTGTGAATTAACCCTGAATTGTTCTCCTGTTAGGTGTTCTGTTTCCTGCGCAGAACCAGAAACACAGCAACATTACAACATTTTTTTACACCACTTTTTATGCATTTATTGTTATTCATCGCACATTTTACACATGTATTTGAAACAAATTAGTTTTTGTGACCTTGTGGAGTTCAAACATCATCACAGTTTATTTAGTTCTGTTGCATGCATGCAACAGCAGCCATCCTGGATGATGTTTGTCCCAAACTTTCCCATAACTGCCAGTACATTTCATCCATCTGTGTACTTTAAATGACCTTTTGCAAGTCAACAATCAAAGTATCCATTTCTCCACCTGACCACTGTGTTTGGGTTAGGCTACAGAGTTTCTGAATAAGTCTGCTTGTTGGCAGTCGGACGTGCAAACATACAGAAGCTATAAGACCTAACAGACTTATATCATGTAATCATACGTGTGTATGTCAGGGGAACCACTTTAATCTCTTCTCCTGGGTTCAAGTGTGTCTTTCCAGATGGGCTAACAGTTTGGTGTGTGTGTGTGTGTTTGTAAGATCAGGTGCGGATTTAAACTCATCCATAAACTTCTGTAAACACACTCTCTCCTCTCTCATCTGCTCTCCTTGAGGATCACAAACAAATAAATCTCAGCTCTCAAATTAGCATCAGTCTGTGCTTAACCACATGCACACCTTGACACGAAGTGACCTTCCTCTAATCTGGTCGACCCCATGGGACTTGTAAAAAAAGAGAAAAAGTTGGTTTTTGACAGGTTCGTGATTACCCATGGTCCTCCTTGGCCATCCTTGACCTGTTGAAAGCTAACAGAAGTGACCTGGGAGTATTGTATGTGAACCTCATACTCATCCCATGAACTTATTCGCTCAGTGTCAAGGTGTGTCTATGAATTTTGTTCTTGGCTATATCTTCTTCTGTCAACACTCCTTACCCTGACTGGCCTCCTCCTGGGAGTGGAGACCAGCAGGGAGAGGGGAGGACTTAAATACAGCTACAGCCACTTTCTCTCATGATGTGACAGAAACCATTTATCTACTGATGTTCTTCTTCACTCTTCAGTCTGGCCTCCTCCCAGGATGAGACCAGATATCACACACATGAAGGAACATGAGAACATCACACTTTCTACCAGCAGCATACAGGAGATTTCTCTGGAGTGGAGTCAGACTGGTCTAATTTGTCAACAGCAAACATATCTGAGATGCAGCCTGGGTTTGTGTAAACCTCCTGATGAGGTTGTTACTCCTTGCATGTATTCAAGAGTCTGGTAAATGTCATCATCAAGAGCTGCATGTGAACTGGATTTATGCGGTTTTCCTCCTATCTGCTAATTTGTTGCTATTGCATGGGCATGTCTGTTCGTTCACAGTTCACATGTGTAGAATGACTCTGTATAAATGTACATGTTGAGTATAATTAGATTCTTTGTACTTTTGAGAGTTAAAGGTTTTACAGTATAATGTTGTAATGAAGATCAGTCTGATCAGGTGACTTGTTCTCCAGATGTGTGGAGACAAATGTTACTCTGGCCAGCTCCATTCACTTAACAAGGGTTGTCTTTCATGAGATGGTTCTGGTACCCCTTTCCACCAGTACTGAATATAACGAAGCAATTGCAACAGGGTGGATGTGGGCTTTATGTGATAACTCACACTGGAGCGTTCAAGAGCTACTGATTAAAACAGGCAAGATGTTGACAGAATTGCTCATAACACCTTGGATCAACAAGTTTTACTGCAAAACCAACAACAGTCATTCATTAGCATTCCTTCTCTTCTGCACCTCAGTTTGGATGCGTTTTGTTGATATTAGTCTGGTGGTAGTTCTGTCTACAGGATTTGCTTCATTGTATGGCTTTCCATGATGTCCAGGGGAAGGTTCCTCTGTGTCTGTTGGTATTTCATCCTGGAAATCAAAGTCAAACCCAGAGGAAGCATATACTTTTAAAGAGAAAAGGAATTAGGATGGCTGGCTGTGCTGGGCAAATGTCCGAAAGTCAAAGACTTTTTTAATATAATGCTTTATATGCCTTTAGACAGCTTTAATAACTGTAACCTCTTATTCATATATTTTATATGCTGATTTTTTTTTTAATGTAAAAACTTAGTCCTTGTTTTGCTAAATCAAACCAGTTTAAACTTGGAACAGCTGGAAAATTTAATCTGAACCCATGGGATTTTTTTTAGTGTGTGTGTGTGTGTGTGTGTCCACTCACATTTGTGTGTATCTAATGAGGCAGTCAGAAAGACACACATACACGCTCCCTACTCTTGCTTCTGCTTAGCGCACATAAGTAGAAAAATGTGACATTCCCAGTGACATAAATGCTGTTTTTCACTACCGTTAAAATCAAAAATCCTCACAGACTTCTACACGAGGCAAGTGCACTCATTATCGAATTAACAGCGGCCCCTGTTCTGCCCGATGTGTATGACAGAGGTAACTAAAGTGGACTGCTGAATAAAAGAAAGCGAGCCTTCCTCCTTCTTCGCAGGTCGTCAGTGTCCGATGGATTACTGAAGCATATAAAAATCCTATGAAAACACACACGCGGCCCCTGAAATCTTTCCAGGACTGCTGCACCGTGACCCCGTGAGTCAAACATACATCAAAGAAACTGGAAGTTTAGACAACTTGATAGTCCTGGTACCGCAGAGGAGGAAACCTCGGAGTGTGTTATGTGATTGGACACGCACCCCTTCCTCCTTGAGTCGGTCGAAACTCTGCAGCGGTGGCTGCTCATTAAGGTACATGCATGTGGCGTGCTCCTGGCTCCTGTGATGTGGGTCTGTACGATGCAAAGCATACAAAACGTCTTTCTGAGAGGTTTCCATGTGTGAAAAGGAGTGCTGCTAAAAGACTAGCAGGTACTCGTGTCATTGCGGTGAGTCATGTTGTGAGGAGTGGGCAGATGTTGGAATCTCTTCAAAGTGAGTTTGTTTCTGCTGCCGTGAAATGAGCTGAGAGGATCTGGACCGGACAGATGAAAGCAGCCGAGAGAGAAGCGGGACTGTTGCACAACATGGCTGCGAGTGGAGGAGATCTGCAGCACAACAAGTAACACACTCGCATGCACTGTGTGTGTATTTTTGTTTTTGGGGAGCTGTTTCGGACAACCTCTGGCTCCTGTGGAGCAGGTGTTGTGTATGGGGCACAAACCTGCACGCAAAGAGGACAGAAAACATTAAGAAAGCGGTTGTTTTGACGATCATGCATGAGCAAAATCATCAAGTGTGGAACACATGATTACATCCCTTTGATGTTGAAAAACTGAACAAAAGACTTCATTTTTCTGCATTCGTAATTTATTTATTATGCTCCATTTAACTTCAGCACTGAGAATCGTGAAATATTGTGTCGACATGCAACCACACAGAGAAATAAAACAAAGCTAGTAAATTAAAAACAGATCTATTAACTGCATTTATGCTGTTTATTAACAGCATAAGGTTTTTTTTCTCTTCAGTGAGAAACAAATTTGTGTGAAAACAAGAAAACTGCAGCGGTGTCTGTGTTGCCTTTAAATGACGTATGCATGAACTTACAGCGGCATATTGTGTACATATTTGCTTTTGCATGTATCTTGCAGTGTTTACTTTGCATCAAGTATAGGATACAGACATCCTGAGTGTTATAGGGAGCACCTGCGTGACCTTGCAGCTGCGGTGCGTGACACTCGCCATGGGTGCAACTGCGTGACTGTGAAGCCCGCTGAGCTGTAATGAAGGGAATCCATCAACAAGGGGGGACGAGTCCACAGTCAGGACGAAGCAGGTGCGACTGGATGCTTCGTCGTGGAAAAGAGGGAATCTGGAAACTTTCTAGGAGGAAAAAAGAAGGAAAAGGGAACAATTAGAGCAACTTAGGATCGTTCTCTGGGTCAAACGCTTTTTGGTGAAGATCTCGGCAACTTAAAGTTGATGACTTGTTGACAAATGAACAGAGTGGGTGATGAATAGGAAAACCTCAGGCAAAACTAAATAGTTTCCTTCCATTTGCACTCCAAATTTCCAGGCACTTTTTTTTTTAAAGTATTCCAAGTACAAAGATAAATTGAGGAAAAAAAGGTGGTCCCCGTTTTTTTTTCTGACTTGAATTCCCCACATCCATGCCTCCTCTGCTCCATAGTCAGCCAGTCAAGCCCCACATAATGGGCCCTAAACACGCTGTGTGTGTTTCCGAACAGCTGGGCAGGTCCCACTGAACCGGAGCACCATGGATGGCTGCTAATAACCCACCCTAATAATCCCTACATTACCTAATGTCTTTCTGCATTCAGTGCCATTAAATGCCCATTAATTATAATGCCAACAGTTAATGCTATTGTGACCATAGTCCCTGAGGTGCGAGCTAAGGCTCAATGATGGCTGGTTGGGTCTGCAGCGGTGCAGCAGGCCGACTCGTACTCTTGGGTGGTGATGGTCCACGGAGGTGGAGGCCAGAACAGAGCTCCCTCAGCAGGGCATCCGCCTAATGAGTGCCAGGACTTGCTGCTGGAGCCCCAGTCTGGAAAGAACCAAAATGTACATACAAGCTCGATATTGTACTGGAAACAAGCACATGCTCACATACACGTGCAGTCTCAATGCTTGTTTGCTCTGTGCTCCATTTCCACTTCACAATGAACACAGGAAGAGCATGCTGAGAGGACTCCCATAACAAGTAGCTGAATGTTAAGTCCACATTTGATGGCTTGTATTAAAGTCATATTTTCTGAAACGGGCAAATTTGACTCCTAACTGCATTCATATGTAGACGCACTGGCACAGTAATGTAATAATGGAGCGGTTTAAAGAAAAAAAAAACGAAGGCTCCTTTAACTTTGATTCCACAAGTGTTTCATTCCAGATCAAGATGGCATGAAGTTTAGCAGTCCATGTCTAGATTATGCTGCTCCGAGTGTACCACCTAATTGGATACACAGAGCAGCGCCCTTGGAGGATGGTAAGCTATACGCTGGGGACTCTGGGAGCTTTACTGGAAGCCATTAAGGAAACAAAACATTTCCGACCACAGGGAACTTTTTAAAAAAAAAAAAAAAAAAGGGAGAAAGAAATTACTGAGAATTAGGAGTCTGTGTCAGTGTTGAATGTTTATAAACATGATTGATAAATATCTGTGTGTGTGTGTGTGTGTGTGTGTGTGTGTGTGTGTGTGTGTGTGTGTGTGTGTGTGTGTGTGTGTGTGTG
>JAOWBL010020432.1:0-34158 GCA_028564865.1 Zenarchopterus dispar
TGAGTGGGATCCTGTGGTCATCAAAGAGTGAGAAGCCTCTTCAAGTGTAGGCCCGTGTAGTGAAAATACACTTGACACTTATTGTTTGCTCTTATTTACATGACTTTTATCACCTGTTTTTGGTCTTTTGCTGTGTTTTGGTGCTTTTATGTCCACTTTTGTGACGGAGCTGCGGAATCTTTGGTTGCTTGTGCATTTGAGCATTTTGTACATCTATAGATTTATCTGCTGAATGACTTCTGACCTTTTTCTTACATCATTTTGTTTGTCTCCTGCTTTGTGCTATGTCCCAGTTACCCTGGGGGTTAATTCATCCATCCATCCATCTTCTTCCTCTTATCTGTGGTCGGGTTGCAGGGGCAGTAGTCTAAGCAGGGAGGCCCAGATTTCCTTCTCCCCAGCCACTTCGTCCAGCTCGTCTGGGGGGATCCCGAGGCGTTCCCAGGCCAGCCGAGAGATATAGTTTCTCCAACGTGCCCTGGGTCTTCCCCGGGGTCTCCTCGCAGTGGGACACTCCTCCCTTAGCTGCCACCTTATCGTGGTGCTCAGTTGTCCGGGGCTTAAGCCCCTGGTAGGGTCACCCAAGACAAACAGGTCCTTGGTGAGGAGCCAAAGTGCGGCTCAAATGGCATGACCTATCATGCATACAATCAAGAGTTCTCATTTTCCCTTGCCCGTACGTGGGTCACTGGGGCCCTCCCCTGGAGTCAAGCCTGGGGGTAGGGCTTGATGGCGAGCGCCTGGTTGCTGGACCTGTACCCATGGGGCCAAGCCAGGCACAGCCTGAAGAGGAAACATGGGCTCCCCTTCCCATGGGCTCAGCACCTGTGGGTGGGGCCATAGGGGTCAGGGGCAGTGTGAGCTGGGTGGTGGCCGAAGGTGGGGACCTTGGTGGTCTGATCCTCGGCTCCAGAAGCTGGCTCTAGGGTCTGGGGGTTAATTAATTGGTGTAAACCAATAATCTGTGAGGAGAGCAAAATGATGATCTAAAAGGACAATCAGAGGACAATACATTACTCGAGAGAGTGTGAGCAGAACATCTATCAATGAATAAATCAGTAATGATCATATTAGAATATAATTATTCTTTCATCTGTGATTTATCTGTGAAGTTATGACTAAAAATAAAATAACATAAAATTTGATGATGGATAATAATAATAATAAAGGAGTAAAGTTTGAATGCAACTAAGTTCTAAATGAAAATTTCAGGTCATAAATTGAGTCTTAGCAATTAAAACTTTTTAAAAAATTATTAATTTTTTTTGTGAATCATTTTGGGATGAAAAAGAAAAAAAACTTTATTGTTCATTCCCATAATGATATTAGCTAATATTTTTCTTTTAAAAATGACAGGAAAGATAAATTTAAAAAAACAAAAAACAAATGAGTTAGGTTCTCATCTCAAACTGCATTTTGTCTGTTGTCTGTTTAGATTATTTCATTTACCTTTGTTTACGTTCCTTTTGATTGGTATTCTAGCTGTTCAGAGGTGTTTAATCTGCTGTGGTGATGCTCTACCTTGTAGGGGTGGTTCCAGCTAACATCCACGCTAGCACAAGAGTGGATGTGAGCTGACTGTTGTCATCTGGAGTTGTGTTTAAACTCCAGCTATCCAAAACTCTGGAGAGACCTGGACATATTTCTATTGTTGCCATACTGGAGTATGTCTAGCACTTGGCGGAAATACCTGGATGATCAAATATGGGCCTAGTGGAACGGAATTTCATCTGTTTTATTTTGTGCTGTAGAAGACATTGCTGATGGACTGTTAAGCTACTGTTGATCTGGAGAAGCTGAAGGATGATGTCTTTTCAGAGATTGTTGATGTATGTTTGCATTCACCAGACTGACAATGTTGCAGGGGAGGCAACAGGTCTTTTAATGACATCTGCTCCAATACGGATAATGACAACATTTCAGTCTTGGTCTTACTTGATATCACTGCTGCATTTGACATGGTCAACCAAAACATCTTGATAGACCGGTTGAAGAACTGGGTGGGACTTTCTGGTACAGCACTTATCTGGTTGGAGTCCTATCTGAAAGACAAGGACTATTTTGTGTCTTTAGGTAACTACATACAAGAGCTAACAAAAATGATGTGGAGTTCCTCAAGGTTCAATTCTGGACCCTCTGTTGTTTAACAGAGGACCCAGAATCTCCCAATCACTCAAATTATGAAAAACAACAAAATGTGTTATTTTAAGGATACAGATGAAACATAAATCTACATAACTATCTCACCAGGAGACTATAATCTAATTCAAACACTAATCTAATGCATTGATCAAATTAAAGAGTGGATGCCCCAGAATTTTCTTCAAGTAAATGAAATCAAAACAGAAATAAAAGTGTTTGGAGCTAGGGAAGAAAGATTAAAAGTCAGCACTCAGTTTCAGGCTGTGAAGCTAAAAACCGGAAATGTGGGAGTGGTTCAGAACATTTTAAGGAGTCACAGGCCACAGCACCTCATCGATCTAGAAAGATAAAAGTCCACTTTTTTTTCCTTATTTCATTCAGGCTCTTTGATTCATAGTTGAAGTTATGAGAGAAAGAGCCACAGTATCTGACAAAGGGGAGAGGAGACGTAATACATACAAGGGATAGAATGATCAGGAGAAACAACCAACTCATTCATCTGCACTTTATACTATGTGATGAAGAAAAATATATTTTCTGATATCTGAGTGACCTTCATCAAATGATTAAGCATCAAACCAAATTCACACATACATGTTCATCTCTCATGCAACATCCACATCATGTACACACTCATAATCACACACATCATGCACATTTCTTTATATCTCACATGCACACACCAGATGTGGATGTGAGATACTCAAGTGGATACTGAAGATTCATTCAAGTTACTCCAAACATTTACATTACAGAAGTCAACCTACTATCATCTAAAGAATCTAAAGATCAAAGGACTGATGTATCAAGAGGACTTAGAAATGCTTGTTCATGTTTTTATATTTAGTAGACTAGACTACTGTAACAATGTTCTCACAGGTCTCCGTTAAAAAAAAACATCAAACAACTGCAGTTAGTTGAGAACGCTGCTGCCCAAGTCCTCACTAAGACCAAGAGAGTGGACCATATAACTCCAGCTCTTAGATCTCTATACTGACTTCCTGCCTGTCACTGCGTAGATGTTAAAATCCTGCTGTTGGTTTATAAATCTCTGAATGATCTAAATACAGCTCTGATCTCCTGGTCCATCATGAACCAGCCAGAGCCCTCAGGTCGTCAGGGTCACCCCTACTTTCTGGACTCAGAGTTAGAACCAAACATGCTGAAACAGTGTTCAGCTTTTATGTTTACCACCTGCGGAACAAATTCTCAGAATGCATCAGGGCTGCTGAAACTCTCAATAGCTTTAGGTTGAGATTGCAAACCTTTGTATTTACTGCTTAATTTCAGTAAGCTCCCACAATGAACTGCAGCCTGTATTTCTTGCATCTCATTTGTTTGGTTCTTTTAAACCTATGTCTGTTTGACCTTATTTCTGCTTTTAAACTTTTAGTTTTTAATTAATTGTTAAAAATATTTTATTATAATGGACTTTGCATTGTCTGGTACATGAAATGTGCCAAACAAATAAACTTTCCCTGTCTTGGTTTTTTAAAACACAGATTTCTGCGTCAATCAGATGTCTAAGATATCATCCTCCAGCTGAAGCCTTGTCTGCACAGCACCCCCAAAGTGCTCCTGCTTGGTCTTCATCAATCCCCCAATATAATCCATGTGGTCAGCCTAGCTGCTTGCTGGCACTTGAATTTGAAAGCCTCTTGTCATTGGATTTCTGATGAAGTCAGGTCCCTTGACTCTGAGAGTAAGGGGTAAGAACAGGCAACAACATTATGTCCCAACACCTCCATAAACTTGACCTGCCTTTCCAGAATTGAATGCCAAAGCAGGCAACAAAATGCTCTGCCAACGCTTTCCCAGACAGATGGGGCACGCTTCGTGCTGGTTTTTATCATGGAGCCAGAAGCTGCATCCCTGAGGACAGCAACAAACAAAGGAACTGAAGGATGACCGTGATGACAGTTGTGTTAAAGTGTGGGTGGGGCCTCCCTCTTGTCATCACTTGTCATGTTCCTAAAGAAGTGATTAGAGGTGTTTTCATTCAGGACCACTGACTGTAAAAACAATCAACGAAGCATTAAGCGACATGACCCACTGGTTTCTGAAGAGTAGTTTTAAAGCCTCTTTTTCTTTATATGGGGGGCAACCGTGTTGCAAGAAAAGCCAATGGCAACACCATATGTCAGTCAAACCTGGCCTTTGCTACCAGCTTCTGTAACATCCCTGCCAAAATATCTACAGTGCTGCTGGCACATATTTACAGTCGATGAAATCATTGAACATGTTGACTTGATGGTGAAATCAAAAATTACAGTTGGATTTAGCCAATGCTCAGTGCACACACACACACACACACACACACACACACCTCCCCAGAGTCATCATGGATGTGCGTAATGGATCGAACAATTGAGACCACAATTTTTTTTTAAACTAGGTTGTAAGCATGTTCATTTCTTCTTTAAAGTTGGACATTTGAACATGGAGGTTTTGCTTTTGCAGCCTCTAGTGGTCAGTCAATGAACTACAACAATCTTAGTTCTCCATGAGTGGTTGCCACAGCGAATCCTCATAACCCTGTTATCTACATCCTCTCCTCTCACACCAACTGACTTCATGTCCTCTTTCACTTTAGTAGTTCTTGAATTTTCTAGATATCTTAAATGATCTAGGACTCATGGTTATGAGAAGTACTCAGACAAATCTTGTTGGCGATAACAGGATGGTCATAAAGGGGTTTTAATAGTTTTATGAGCACCATAGTTTGTTCATCATAAGTTAAATAAAACACATATTTTTCACTCAAGATTTTTCTTTTGTTTGTTGGCACATGCCATAAACAGTCTTAGGCTATTTTTAAAACCTGATAGCTAATAAAAGTAGTTTACATTATTGTGCAATTTATTTGATTAGTTGATTATTCATTGCAATAATCGTTACATTAATCAATTGTTGAAATAGTCATTAGTTGCAGCCCTAGTTAGTATGATGACTGAGCGCATGAATGGTCTAATATGACAGCTGATGTCACTGTCTGACAGGAGGTCTGACTTTGACTTTGTATTCTCTTTGCGGCTGAACTGGCTGCAGAGCGGCTGGGAGAGCTGGGATGTTGCGACTGATCTCGCCGTGTCTGCGCAGAACAAGGTGCTACACTTCGTAGGCCTGCAGCATTGTGTTGTTGTCTCTTTCAGATGTGGTGATCTAGTAGCAGCTGTCTCTAGCTTTAGTGTGTTTTGTGTCAACTCACTGTTTATTATTTAAATTTGATAATTTCTCTCAATAATGGTTAACTACATTGGAGTTAGATTGTTATTTTTAAAATAGCTTTTTGTTGTCTCTTTGGCAAAGAAGTGATGACCAAATATTTAGTCTATCTGATATGCAGTAGTAAGAAGTATGTGAACAAAAGCAATTACTGCTTTTATATCTTAGTTTACCATGACGTAATGATCTGTTATTAATCTATAGCCAAAGCAGCAAAGTAATCCATTGCATCCTTCTGTAAAACATTACAAACAATTAGACTATAGTTAAATAAAAATTTAGTAATTTAGAATTGATTCATAATTTTGTATCTTTTACAGAAGGGTCTTATAACCTCACCTAAAGTTCTGAAAGTCCATCTGTTTTACCTTCTACTCACTCATTTGTGATAAATTTTGGAGTTTCCTATGCGCAACAAATGTATTAATGATTGAGAATTCTGAACTCTGGTGTCCCACTTATTTTTAAAGAACTGATACCTTGATGCTTGTTTCTTCAGTATTCTACTCTGCATCAGCGGTTTGTGGCTTGTTTGTAACTATTTAAATGTGGGGTGTAAAGCTAATTTAATGAAAACGGTGACGGTGCAAACAGAAAACCACTTAAAACTCTGAGATGTTTGCAAAGATTTTGAACTTTTAATAACAGATGTAAATTTATTCACACAAAAGAAATCATTAACCTAATTTTGTATTGCAAAGATTCCTTACAAAATGTGCAAAAATAAGACAAGATTAGACAAATGTTTGCCAATCAAACAGCATCTAGAAAGAGCAGGTCTTCAGCAATAGTGAACAGGTTTTGGGTTTTAGCTGCAAGCAACGACACCTTTAGGACTTTACCTGATATTGTGAAAGCTTTAGTATCTTCTGATGACCTGAATTCTGAAAGTTTCAGCATAACCCAAACCCAAATAACTCAGGTGGTTTACCAACATGACATCAGGTTTTGTGGTAAGATGCTGCTGGAGATGCGCTGGTTTCAAGCTTGTTCTGTTTAATGTACTTCGGTTTGTACTGTTGTGAAATGCAGCTTTAAAAGGTTATTCACAATCCTCTGTTGTCATCTACTGGCGAATGTTGATAGTGTTTGCATTTAAGGAAACCAATGATGACGTCATATTCAGTGAACTTTTTGCTATGTAGAAAAGCTTTTCTATTTGAGAAATGAGTCCTGCTTAATGGTTCTAAAGTTGCTTGTCTTTTTCTTCTGGAGTTTCAAGATTGGTTTTGAAGGCATCATCGATATGTCTATATTTCATAAGATGTTTATGAGAGGGGCAGCATGGTGGCTTAGTGGTTTGCACTGTTGCCTCACAGTACTCCTGTTTCCTCCCACAGTCCAAAAACATGTATGTGAGGTTGATATGGAACTCTAAAATTGCCCGTAGGTGTGAGTGTGTGTGTGAATGGTTGTTTGTCTATGTATGTGGCCCTGCGATGGACTGGTGACCTGTCCAGGGTGTACCCCTGCTTCTTGCTTGTGATGGGCTGGGATAGGCTCCAGCAGACCCCCGTGACCCAGAAATAGATTCAACGGGTCTAGAAAATGGATGGAGACTGAATGTTAAGTAATATTCTGTTTAGGCTTTTTGAGTCTTTATTACCACTCTGTTAAGTTGTATTCTGAACGGATTGTATTTTATTTCTTAGTTTTACCCTACTTCAATGACCATAAAGATTGAACATGGATCTGTCGTCTGTGTGGTTTGTTGGAGAGGAGTTAAGTAGCTGTTGATCCCGGCAAGGCGTTGGGACGGAACAGTACATTAAACCGACATCTTCTGGCAAGCTAATCTTCGCGCCCAGAGGATTGAGTGACACAGCAGAGCAATGCATCCAACAGAACCGTTGCAACTGGATTGTCTTCTCAAGTAAGCACAATAAGATTAACATCAAGATATCAGAAATGGATTTGACTACAGGGTCCATAAAAAAGAAATGTAACGTGTCTTGTTCATCTAAAAAATCTTCAAGCTCCTCCGCAAGTAAAATAGATGCTGCTCAAGCGTGGGCAGAAGCAGAGGCAGCAAAGACTGAAGCAACATTTGCTGCGAAAGAAAATGAACTGAAACTCAAACAAGCAAAACTAGAGTTAGAAAAACGATGTTTGGAAATAAAGCTGGATAAAGTTCGCCTTGAAAAACAAGCTGCACCTACAGTGGCCAAAGCAGATGGCCTAGAGGCAGCAGTTTGGACAGGGTATCAGCGACATTGATGTACCAACTGACAACTCAAAAGCACACACCAAGGATTATGTTGAAGAAGTAACTAAATGCACTTCAGCTGTGCACATAGAGAGTGCTCTTGATAGCATTCCAGACAGACAGTAGAACAGTTTGTGCCACACACACAACACACTAACTACGCACATACAATAATGCCCCACCCTGAGATGGTGCAACAGCCTTTAGGAAATGGCTACAGTAACACTGTATACAACAAAAGCTCAGACAATCCTCACTCAAAACGCAGTGCTGCTTACAAGCAAAGAAACCCTGAACATGGACAGTTCAGTGAAAATAGAGGAACGTCAGACTTGGTCAGATTCATGGCCCGGCGTGAGCTTATCTCCACTGGGCTTATGCAGTTCAATGACTGTCCCAAATGCTTTAGAGCTTGGAGAGCATCTTTCACAAACTCTATCAAAGACCTTAACCTATCAGCTAGTGAGCAACTTGACCTTCTTGTGAAATGGTTAGGCAAAGACTCAGCTGAACATGCAAGGTGCATACGGACCATTCATGTGAATCATCCAGAATATGGACTCAGGGCTGTATGGGATCGGCTCTACGAGTGCTATGGTGCACCTGAGGTCATCGAAAGCACTTTGTTCAAGAGACTGGAGAGCTTCCCCAAGGTTCAGAACAAAGATGGGCAGAAACTAAGACAACTGGGAGACTTATTGATGGAAATACAGGCTGCTAAAGCTGATGGGGACCTGTTCGGCCTTAGCTACCTAGACACACCTTATGGGGTTAACCCTATCATGCACAAATTGCCATTCTGCCTGCAGGAAAAGTGGCTCGCACAAGGCTTCAACTATAAGGAACAATACAGGGCTCACTACCCCCCATTTATTTTTTTTGTGAACTTTGTGTACCAAAACAGGCAAGAATGTGCAATGATCCCAACTTTATGCTGGCAGCACCCAACACTGAACCGTCTGGTTATAACAAACCAACATTAAAGTCAGCAGTACCTGTTCTCAAGACTGGAGTGTCACCTAATGTTCCACCCACACATTCCAACTCCCCATCTGCAAGTAAGTCCTCCAGCAGGGGAGACCCAGCAAAACATTGTTTGCTGCACAACAAGCCACACCCCCTACACAAATGCTGTGGATTTAGAGATAAGCCCTTAGAAGAAAGAAAAGCACTCTTTAAATAAACATGGAGTGTGCTACGAGTGCTTCAAAGCCATACACTTGGCAAGGAACTGTGATGATGAGGCAAGCTGCACAGAGTGTGGAAGCAATATGCATGTTGCAGCGCTACATCCTAGCCCAGCACAGAAAGCCTATAGCAGAGAAGACCCTGCACCGGAGGATGGCAAGGAGGCCGCTGTCTCTTCTTCAAGCACCAAGGTGTGTGGAAAAGACGTCTTATGGCGCTCCTGTTCAAAAATATGCCTTGTAAAGGTGTACCCAGATACTCACCAAGATGCTGCAATCCCTATGTATGCCATCATAGATGACCTAAGTAACCGATCACTCATGTGGTCTGAGTTCTTCAGTGTTTTCAACATCTTAGGACAACCCTTACCATACTCTCTTAAAACATGTGCAGTAACAGTAGACCGAAGGCAGACAAGCATGTGGCTTCATAGTAGAACCTGTTGATGGCAGCATCATGCTCCCACTACCCTTGCTGCTCAAATGTAATGAAATCCCAAACAATCAAACAGAAATTCCTACACCTGAGGTCGCCTCCAGTCATGCTCACTTAAATCATCCGTCAAAGCACATCCCTGACCTTGATCCACAAGTCCCATCTTGCTCTTGGGTCGAGACATGATAAGAGATCACAAAGTACAACAACAAGTGAACGGCCCACACAATGCACCCTATGCCCAAAAGCTGGACCTGGGTTGGGTGATTGTGGGTGATGTGTGTATGAGGGATATGCACAGGCTGCCCCTTATTCTTACTATACCAATGTGCTAAGAAATGGACGCCCTTCTCTATTTCAGCCATGCCCAAACAGCTACATGGTGAGGGAGAGATACTGTGTGACACTGAACCCCTCTCAAACCCCCTCCTGTACCAAGACAGCCAAGCACAGGAAATGCAAAACACTTCAGAGATGGACATGTTTCAGACAACCAAAGAGGACGACACACAGGCTCCTTCCATTGACGACCTCCAGTTTCTGGACATCATGGATCATCATGGAGTTTACAGGGATGAAGAAAACAGCTGGCGGGCTCCTCTGCCTTTCAGAGCTCACCAGCCACAGCTGCCTGACAATCGTACACAAGCATTGGAGTGCCTCACTGCAGCGCTCTTTCAGAAGAAAGCATGAAATGAAAGAACAGTTCACCACATTTATGGGAAAGACATTTCAGAATGGACATGCTGAAGAAGCCCCTCCCCTGAAACCTGAAGAGGAGCACTGGTACCTACTGTGTTTTGGAGTTTATCATCCAAAAAAGCCCTCTCAAATAGGAGTCATATTTGATTCCAGTGCACAGCACAGGGGCTTGTCTCTCAACCAAATACTTTTAACTGGGCCAGATCTCAACAACAGCCTCATCGGTGTCCTCCTTCGCTTCAGAAAAGAACAAGACGCCTTCTCTGTGGACATACAACAAATGTTCCACTGTTTGAAGGTCAAGCCTGAGGACTGCAACTTTCTCAGGTTTTTGTGGTTTAGGGATAGTGATCCAGAAAAAGAGATAAAAGAATACCGCATGAATGTCCACGTATTTGGAAATAGTCCTTTCCCAGCCATGGCTATTTACTGTCTCAGACGTGCAGCTCAGGCAGGCCAAAGTGAGTATGGAGAAGACATGCAACAGTTTGTGAACAGTGACTTTTATGTGGACGACGGGCTGAAATCCCTTCCTACACCTGAACAGGTGATCAGTCTGCTTAAAAGGACACAAAGTATGCTCCAATCTCAGGCTGCACAAGTTGGTTTCAAACAACAAAGAGGTCATGGAGGCCTTCCCCTTTGAAGATTGTGCCACTGACCTAAAGGACCTCAACCTGGCTGCTGGCAGGTTGAGGTCCTACCCATGCAAAGGAGCCTTGGGCTGCACCGGGACCTGGAAGCAGACTGTTTCACTTACTGTGTGGAGAATGAGAGAAAGCAATTCACTCAATAAGGGAGTCCTCTCTACCTTGAACAGTTTATATGATGCTTTCGGATTCCTCTCTCCAGTTGCAGGTTAAGGAAAAGCCCTCCTTCGCAAACTCACCACTGACTCTCCTGACTGGGAGGCTTGCACCATACTCTGAACACACCATACCCCGTTTGGAGTTGTGTGGAGCAGTCATGGCAGTGAATGTGGCTGAAGCCATCATGTCTGAAATCGACATCAAGTTTGATATAGTTACATTCTACACAGACAGTGGAATTGTACTTGGGTACTTTTCCAATGAGAAAAGAAGATTCTACGTGTACATGAGCAATCAGGTTCAACATATCAGGCAAAGCACACTACCACAACAGTGGAGGTATGTTCACTCACAACACAATCCTGCAGATATTGCAACACGGTTGATCTCAGCAGACTGCTTGAAAGATACAATGTGGTTTTCTGGACCTGCATTCCTGTCCCAGTCTATCGACAAGCTGCCTGCGAAACAGACCTTTGAACTCTTAGAGCCAGAACAAGATCCTGAAATCAGGCCACAAGTGACCCCACTGTCCATGTCTGTGCTTGAACATCTTGGCTCACAGCGCTTCAACCATTTTTCACATTAGAGTTCTCTCACAAGGGCTGTTGGTGGGCTGATACACATTATTTGGAGCTTCAAAAAAGACAAGAACGGTGAACAGTGTCAAAGATTATGTCTTTGTGGCATGCCCGTAGCAGTGGATGTTCTCAACCAGAGCGCATTGGTCATCATTAGAACAGTCCAGCGTGAAACCTTTGAGAAAGAACTAGTGTCTCTCGTCCAACAGAGACATTCCAAAGAGCAGTCTATTCTGGTCCTTGGATCCTTTTCTTGACCAAGCAAGTCTACTGAGAGTTGCGGGACGTCTGGCTGTCGCTGACTTAGGACCCAATGAAAAGAGACCACTGATCTTGCCGGGACGTCATCATGTAGCTACCCTCATTGTGCGCCATTTTCATGAACTGATACAACACCAAGGGCGCCACTTTACTGAGAGTGCCATTCGATCTGCTGGCTACTGGATACTGGGTGGCAAGAGATGTGTGAACAGAGTGATTTTTGAATGCATTGTTTGTCGCAAACTCAGGGAAAATTGTGAAGTTCAAAAAATGGCTGACCTGCCTCCAGATAGACTCAGCACTGAGCCACCCTTCACTAATGTCGGCATGGATGTTTTTGGTCCCTGGGCTGTTGTCGCACGTCACACGAGAGGAGGAAATGCTGAGAGTAAGAGATCCCTTCATCCTCACACCAGCATCACTGTTGACTCAAAAGGTAGGCCCTTGTCCACCTCCAGGAGGCGAATTTGACTGCATGGACTTATACAAGTAGCAGTGGTGCCAAGTACAAAGTCTGTCTAACACATTCTGGGACAGGTGGCGAAAGTAGTACCTGGCTACACTACAACTTTGCAGGAAGTGGTCATCTAACAAACCAAATCTCACAGAAGGAAATGTTGTGCTTCTCAAGGACATTCAATGCAACAGGAGTGACTGGCCTTTTGGCATCTACACAGAGGTGTACCCCAGCAAAGATGGATGAGTATGTAAAGTCCAACTGAGAATGGCTAAAAAGGATGTAACTAAGCTGCTTTTCAGACCTGTGAATGAACTGAACTTGCTCATTTCCCCAGATAAAGGAATGTGATGCTTTAAAATGTCTTTACAAAAGGTAAAAGAAACATGTTACTGTCAATTGCTTGCATTACTGAATTTAATGGGTTATTTGAATGTTCAGACAAAAAGGTAGAATAGAGAGTGAAACCCTTTGGGTGTCTGGCGGGGAGTGTTCTGTTTAATGTATTTTGGTTTTTAGCGTTGTGAAATGCAGTGTTATAAGGTTATTCACAGTCTTCTGTTGTCATCTACCGGCGAATGTTGATAGTGTTTGCATTTAAGGAAACCAATGATGACGTCATATTCAGTGAACGTTTTTCTATGTAGGAAAGCTATTCTGTTTGAGAAACGAGTCCTGCTTAATGGCTCTAAAGTACCTTGTCTTTTTCTTCTGGAGTTTCAAGATTGCTTTTGAAGGCATCATCGATATGTCTATATTTCATAAGATGTTTATGAGACTGAATATTATCTCTCTCTCTCACACACACACACACGCTCACTCACATCGTTTGTTTGGCTCCTTTTGTTTTGTGTTGATTTGTCTTCTGCTATCACGTCTGTCTCCTAATGTAATACATCTCATCATGAAGACACATCACAGAAACACCACAGTGATCACCACACTACACACACTGCACCCATCACTGTCGACAAACATGTATCAAATTGCTTATGCAAATTAAACAGAAGCCATACTGACCTCCTGCAACTTGACTACATGGTGACTGGTTCAGGCAATGCAAAATCAACAGCAACTAGTTGAATGTATATGTGCAAAACTAAAAAAAAAAGTGAACTTCCGTAAAAATTCAGCCCAACATACATCAGATCCTTATGTCAGCCTGTAAAAGCCCAAACAAAACAAATGATGGTAGAGCCCTGAGTCTGTAAAGCAGCAAAATTTGTGATTTTCAGTTGTCGTTCTGTCAGTCTTGTACTTTTGTGTTTCACATTGGTGGTTTGGTCCTCCTAAGCAGAATTAGGAAGTCAGACATTAATAAAGTAGGTGAGATTAAACTATCTAGGAGGACTGGTGAAGGACACACACCTCACATTAACGCACCATATGAAAATATGTGCTGCAAGATTAACATGCATATGTCCATTGGATAAAGGTTGCACCAAATCATGGAACTAACTATTAAAATATATGCAGACAAAAAAAATGTGAAGGCTGCTTTTACGGTGCAGAAACTAAAGCACAGCTCACACATGCTGCTGTTTGTGAAGTTTAAAAAAGTTCTATTTTGATGTTTGACTCTGAGAAGGCTTCATCTCTGTTGTCTGCTTTTCTCATGCTGCTTCTCTCAGCTGTTGAGTGAGGAGGTGGACAAAGTGAGTACCTACACTGCCAGACAGTGTGTGTGATTTGTCTTCTTTAAGAGCATCACATCCATTCTTGAATGTGCGCTTTGTCACCTTCCTTTCCTCTTACAGGCAGACCATGAGCTTCGTGTTGCTCAGACGGAGTTTGATCGACAGGCTGAGGTCACCAGGCTGCTGCTGGAAGGCATTAGCAGCACACATGTGAGTCCTAGTCAGGGAGATCATCAGGACATGGTAGCAGCATGGAAGCAACATGAATCACTGATTTATGCCAATATATTGCACAACTAAATACTGTCATGATTATGAGAAATTCATAACCTTAGCTGATCTCAGTTACAAGGAAATCCAAAATCCAAAACTAGCAAGACAAAAAAAGTGTATAAATTGCGTGATTCAAAAACAAACGTGTCACTTTGTATTTCACTATAGTATTTCACAATGTGAAAGCAAACAGTAAGGATCCATCATCCTCCAAGACATTGACAAACATTGTGTTTTGACTTTTTTCTTAGAAATGAGTTTTTGCAGTGCACAGGCTACTTCATCCACTCCCCCTCCAAGAGGAAATGTGCTTGGAGACTGCTGAAATGTTGCAAAATCTAAGCAAGGAAAACAACAGTAGAGCTCACAGCAATGTTTAAAACTCAAGAAGTTGGGGCTAAACAGTTGCTCAATCTTAAGAATTCAGAAAAAAAAGTGCTTCAATTTGCTTTGGAGTGTAACAATTGAAGTGTGGAGCAACTAAGATCCTACTGTCCGTTTTACTCCGAATTTAGGTTGTTGTTGCAGAGTGATGTGATCATAGTGGTTGGAGGGGGAGTGGATGAAGTAGCCTGTGCACTGCAAAAACTAATTTCTAAGAAAAAAGTCAAAACACAATGTTTCAAAAAAATTGAAAAAAAAATTCAGAAAATGTTGCTAGATTTAAGAATTTTCATTATTTCTTCCCATTGAAAATTGCTTAAAATAAGTGCACTTTCATAGTTTTTTTTCTTTAGGAATTTTTGGCTTATTTCTAGTGGGGCTGTTTTTGCAGTGTAGTGGCAGTATTGTGATATGGGCTTGTCTCAATTGTTCAGATTGAGTTTCACTAATGTTAAATGTTTCAGTGTCCCAGTGTTAAATATTGGTGATGTTTGTGAGGATAACAGTGTTTTGTAGATTCATACATATGGAGGCACATTTGAACAAATAAGAAATGGTAATCAAAGCTATTATGCAGCAGAATTATGAACATCAACTAAAGCTAGGACAAGTGGGCTTGTGCTGATGTTTGACTGGAGAGATGGCGATGAAGCAAACAGTCACTCATCTTCTTCTTTCTCCCCTCAGCTCAACCACCTGCGTTGTTTGCAGGATTTTGCTGAGGCTCAGGCCACTTACTATGCTCAGTGTCATCACTACATGCAGGATCTTCAGAGGGAGCTCAACAGGTGAGGATTTGTTGTTGCAGACAGCCCCCAAATAGATATTTTGTATGAAAATGAATAGTGTTAAAGATATGGGAAGAGACTGGACACTACACAAAACAAACTGACCACAGACCAGCGACCCTGTAGTTTCCGATTTGGATGTACTGCATATATATGTTTGAAATAAACCGTTTTCAGTTCCCTGAGGATTCTTTGGACTGAGGAGGTCCTCAGAGGATATTGCACCTTCATGGACTATTACTCTGGTTGTACTGGTACAGCAGAGAGGAAGGTGGATGTGATGTAAGTACCAGCTGCTGGATGGGAGACAACTGAAAATCACAAATTTTGCTGCTTTACAGACTCAGGGCTCTACCATCATTTGTTTTGTTTGGGCTTTTACAGGTTGACATAAGGATCTGATGTGTGTTGGGCTGAATTTTTACTGAAGTTCACTTTTTTTTTTTTGTTTTGCACACATACACTCAACCAGTTGCAGTGTATGTGTAGTCAAGTTGCAGGAGGTCAGTATGGCTTCCGTTTAATTTGCATAAGCAATTTGATACATGCTTGAGAAAATTAGATGATTTTCTGCCACACACTGGCTGTAGAGTTTATATGATCTCCTTAAGGATCCCTCAGAACCTATCGACTGTATACTTATAGCCATCTCACAAAAATTGTTGTCGGAAGGTGGCCATTCAGGACCTGTATGTGCAACTCACAGTAATCTCAACTCACTGGTTGGAAGATCAAACGGCTTTGCGCACATTTTGTTGAGCTATATAAGTGGGGGTTGTCCAATATCTCCACACATCTGTGTCTTGATTGTTTCATATGCTGGATTATTCATGGAAATGTTTGTAATGTTCTAGATGCCAATCATGGTGAGAAAACTGCAGCTGAACCTTCTACAGCTGCAGGAAGAAGATGATCCAGTGGTTGTAGCCACTGCTTCTCTGTTCGGAACACTGTAAGCCCCACCCCCCCAAAAAAAACAATTTAATGTGTTTTTATGACACAAACACAAGTGCATTGTTCTCTTTAGGTTGTTCCTAAGGTATTTGTCCGTCGACTCCCTGACTTGGATTTTTGTGGCATGTTTGTAGAAAATCTTGGACATGACCATGTATCTGGCCACAAACTTAGGAACGGGCTATGAATGCTGGATTTTTATAAAGTTGTCTCAAAGAGGCCATAGGGAATAGTCCAAAAATCGTTTGTGGAGTGTTCATAGTCACTGGTATTGGGTCATTGTGATCGAGGGTTTACTGAGGTCTGAGCTAAATCAGAAAGAAGGACCATTGCCATGAAGGGTGGCAAAAACTCCCACTTAGGCCTGTGGTCCGAGTTTCCTTAAAAAGCATTCTGGTTTTGAAGATACCATTTGATGGTGAATTATTTTGTCCCATTTTTCCTATGCACTGAAAACCTTCCAGATTCTTTTGTTTATGTATATCATCTGTAGAAGGAAAAATATGCAAAACCTCTCCAACGTTCTATGGGGAATGTTTAAAACAAACATTTTGGTGCTCTTGTCAGGCACTTGTTCACAAAGTGGAGATCTTCTGCTCTTCCCTGCTCCCCCCTAAAAAAATTCTATAAATACCTCATTTGCATGAAATCATCATTACAGTTATCTTTTGAAATATTTTCTCCTTATCCTCCTTATTAGTGCTGCTGTTTGGGGAATGGCTGAAAAGCATTTGCTGTATTCTGACAATCGGAATAAAAGCTGATGAGAAAGAAGCTTTATATGTTTGTTGGGTCTCTACGTGGAAAGCAGGATCCAAGAGCAGACACCAGTAAAAGTTCAGTCTTTATTTAGGATGATGAATCAGGAGAGTAGACAGTGCACAGAAACCAACAAACAGATGATCCAGGAAACAAGTCGACATACTTTTTACAAGATGGCTCTTGTAAAAAAGGAAAATCAAATTATTTTCTATACAAACTTGGACTGAAAGGTCTAATAAGGAGCCTGAGAGTTTTATCATCATTGTAGTGCTGACTGGAGGTCCCCAGGTGAAATATATACTGGTGATTATTGAGTTCAGGTATACAGCCTGATTGCTGTGCTGGAGACATGCCCACTGCATCACAATAATGTTTGATTCAAAATGTTTACAAAGAAAAAAATATATAAGTTAATGTAAGAAATCTGTATTTATCTTATTTGGGTTTGCACACTGAGTCACTTGCTGCAATAGGAAAATAAATAGTGTGCAATTCACCAAACAGTTCCATTTTATTTTTCTCCTATAATAAAAAACTGGAAGTATATGTTGGTAATCTCATACTTCAAGAATAAAATACAAAGACTAGCTTAATCAGCTGACTTCAGTAGTTTAGTATAAAGTGAAACCCAGTAAACATTGTCCCTTCTTGACAATGAATGAATTAGTGTCAGATTTGAAGTTATCAGGCCATATTCATCCTCTCTAAATTTAAAAATTATTTCTGTAGTTTTTTTTTTAACTCATTAATTTGTAAATTCCTATCATCCATGGATAGCTTTACGAGATACCAAATCATATCATGGCCTTTTTAAAATAATAATTATTATTACGATTATTTGGGACTCTTTACTGGGGAAATCAGCTGTTTCTGACTAATTATTGAGTCATTGACTTTAGTAGATTTACTCTTAGGAAATGTACCATTGTAAGAAAACATATGGTAAATTTGAAAGTGATGGTAGTAACATATCTGAAAAGGTTCGGGCAAAGCTTGTCTTTCTGGAATATGCTAGGTCTTCTCAGAACAAGATGTATGGAGTTTAAAACCTTTCATCACTGATAAAATCCTTCCAGATGTGCGAGCTGCTTAATTCATTCAAACTACTATACTGTCAAAACATCCCCTGTAGAAATAAGCCTAATATTCCTTAGATCTAGTCAAAATTGTCCTATTTTAGGCAAAGACATCCTTGCCAATTGAGAAACATTTTCATGACTAAAACTCTTAAAACAGTTTCACCTGCTCTTCTAATTTTTTTCAGACAATGTTTTTTTTTTTAATCAAGGATGCACTGATCATTAGATTCTTTTTTCTTTTTTTAGTGTGCACCCCGGTAGCATCAAAGAGGCAGGGGTTTGAATGTTGATAAAAAGTTGAGAAGAGTCTCTCCACTCTTTAGTCAAGAGGTGCTGGTGTCATGGTTTCCAAAAAGATTTGAATTCGTCTGAGCATAGGTACATTTTCTGCTTTTCCTCAGTGAACTTGTGAATGAGCTTCAGCACAGAGAAGACAGCAAATTTTCTGAATTATTCTCACATATGGTCTAGTTTTAACCTGCATTTGTGAATATCTCAGTGAACTGTGTGCTGGGACAGTCATTTCTGGAAGCATTTCTGAGCCCATGCAGTGATCTTTGTTGTGTCCTGAAGATCTGGAGGTCACAGATGTCCTGTACTGATTTTCACCTGTGTCCCGTGAACCTGTTCATGATAATATGTACAGTTGGTCATTAGTTACTCAAACCTTTGCCATTAGACACTGAGGTTGATTATTTTCAACTTTTTAGTACTTAGGAGAATTTTTACATCTGAGAGACTCTGCCTCTCTAAGCTGCTCTTTTTCTAACCAGTCATTGCTCTCTCAGCTGACCTTTTGCCAGTTAACCTAAAGACTTGTGAGATGTTCCTCCAAGTGTCTATTTTAGAACCACTTAGTTTTTCAGCCTTTTGTTGTCTTTTCCTCAACGTTTTTGAGACATGTTGCTGCTGCCAAATTTAAAAAAGATCACATATTTTTTACTTGCTCTTTTTGTCGCTCTTTCAGAATTAGATACCTTTTCTGTTCTGCAATGAATAAAATCTGGGTATGTGATGTTTATACATGACTGAAATTTCTGTGTTTTTTTTTTTTCACATTTAACACATCCCAACTTTTTTGGAATCTGAGAAGTATAGTATAGTGTGGTAAAATATAATCCACCAAAACATAATTTTCCTTTGTTTTTGTTGTTTTTAAAAAACAACAAAAACAAATGGCAAAAACATATGGAATGAAAACATCCCTCAAAAATGTTTTCTTAACCATGAAATGATTTTGGAGGTTCCCCATGTTTGTAATTCATAAAAACCATTTAGGAGGAATCATCTCTTGGTTCTCTATTTAACACCTCATCAGAGTATTTATCAGCAGACACTTTATTAGTTACACAAGCGACTGAAACAGGAGGGTGTTTTCAAAGTTCATTACATGTTTTGGAGACTGTGAATAATGAATAAAGTTAATGAAATCATTGCACTATGGACTCACCGCTCACATCTCCGTTCCACTTGTGAACCCTTGGCTTCACTAGTTGCCATACTTCTTTGAAAGTTTATCATGTTGTCTGTCTCTAAAAGTTTGGAAAGAGAATCAGAGACTCCTTTTGCTGTAAGTAAGACACTGGGAGAGCAGCGAGCCCACTTCCAGTAAAGGCTGGGTTTGGGGAGGGGTAGTGTCTGCAGACTCTTACTTCATGTTTACAATCAGGAAATCACTAATGAGCTACTTTTATGTTTTGTTTTGTTTTGTTGTTTTTTTTCTAAATCTCAATCAGATGTGCTAACGCTGCCAGCGCCTCCACTTCCTCTGCTGCTGGCTGCCCCAACCCAGTCTCCTCTGTGTTTCCGTCTGGATCGTCATCTGCAGCGGTAACCGTCTCCTGTATGTCAAGTCAAAGCACCAGCTTGCTCCCTCTGAAACAGTCACAGCTGCCTGTCACAGGCACCCGAAGAGCCAAAGTCCTGTATGACTATGATGCCCATGATGGGAGTGAGCTGTCACTCTTGGCTGATGAGGTACAGTAGGATGTTATAAATCCACCCATACTGACATTTTGTTGCAGAGAACCATGTCTGACTGTTGACTCATACAAGCAGCAGGAAGCTCTGTTATGACTGTGACGTGTGCATTGTACACTAAAAGATTGTGTAAACAATTTAGGTTTTCATCCCCCGTAATTTGAAAATAAACCTACATGCCTCCTTTAGAGCAATAAAGCTCTAAGTTCTACTTTTTTTCTTCCTTTTTTTGATTAATGAGTTAAATATTAGTTTTAAAAAAAAATTCTAAGCATTAACCAGTGAAGTGGAGTTAAGAGTCACCCTTGTTTAGAAACAGACCTGCTCATGTTCAGGCATCCTGAGGAAATGTTGAGTCAGAGTCAGCTGGGACTGAAAACTACAGGTTTGTGTGTCAAGTGATCCCTCACAATGACCCAGAGATTTAACCAACCTGGAACCAGCTGAGGCATGGATGTGAAAAAATGAGCCACAGTTATCTGTGAACTAACTTAAAACTGTCGAAAGTTAATGACATCCATCATTATTTATTCTATGTTTAATGTGAGTCAGTCCTTGCTCTTAATTTTTCTAATTAAGCAAGACATTTTACAGAATAAAACAAATTAAATGGCATGGACAAAAATGATGGCACTCAATATTTTATTTTATTTTTTTGCAAAAAGTCTTTGCATACAAATTAGCTCTACCTCTCATTTGGGTCTTTTCCATACAAAATGGTTCCAACACCAGTTCAGAGCAACCAAGGAACCCCTAACCATCCGGCTACAAAGGTGGGCTTGGGTGTGGAGGACCCAGGTTCAATCCCACGGGTTAACAGAGGTGAGCCACTGTGGGCTCCTAAGCAAGGCCCTTAACCCCCAACTGCTTCCTGGGTGCTGCAGCAGCCCACTTCTCGTAGTCTAACTAGTGATGGGTTAAAAGCAGAGGACAAGTTTCAGTGTGTTTCGTAAGATATGTACTGACAATAATAAAGATTATCTTATTTTATCACGTTAGGGGGCCACACAAAGGGTCCTGGCAGTCCTGGGAATTTTCAGTCATTTCTCAAAAATTTGAGAGAAGAAGAGTTGAAGACACTTTTACTGAGCGACATGGCTTTCAGAAAATCAAGAAGAGGGTTAGAGGACATTTTAAAGTGAATGGGATTATAAACATGTTGAAAGAAAAAAACAACAGGATTTGGTGGTGTTGGGGTGAGTTGTTAAAGAACCCTCCAAACAGGATGAACTGTTGGCAGTTCATCCTGTTAAAGGTTAAAGCATGGTGACAGAGGAAGGAAACTCCACGGCCGTTTTTCATAGCCCTTTCTTTTACAAGGACATCAGTGTATTTTACAAGACTGCTCACCTATGGCAGGATGGTTGATAGCAGGATTAACAGTTGGTTTTTCCAGCGTCCAGCAGATTAAGTTGTTGCTGCAGAGTGGTAGTATGAAGATCTGGAAGACTGTGATGGTGCTGAATCTGACCACAAGCATCATGATCAAGGGGGGTATGAAGTTATAGATCTCAGTGTAATAGATGGGCGTTTCACAAAACATCAGTGTCGGTGTATTTGCATAATTGGTGACTGTTGGTTGGTTGTCAGCTGACAAGCTAAAAATTTTCAGGATCCAAGATGGTTACGTATGTATGTGTTCAGATTCGCTTCATAGCAGTCTTCCAGGTCTGAAGAATTGGAAGTTAAATGTGGGGTGACATGGTTCTGCCCACATTTAACGCAGATTGCTTTTTGTTCTTTTCACACAATCCCATTTTCTGTAGAATTTCCTCTAAACCTCTTGATTTTCTGAAGTTAAGAGAATTAGTCTTCAACTCTTCTTCTTTTTAAATTTTGAGATGAGACTGGAAATCTCAAGTCTACTAACTCCCTCATGTGATGTCTCTGTTCTTGGGTCACCCGTATTCTATTCATTTCGGTTCGATTTGATTTAAATGCTGCCTTCTGCTACCGGGATTAGAGCCAAAGTAATTGCTTAAGCCTCCCAAAGTGACTTACAGTCCAAGTGGACTTGACTTCTGAAAGGTACTGAAATGATCTACTGTGGCTCCTGGTTCCTTTGGCAGATTTACACCAGAGGAGTTGCATAGCTGCCAGAGAATGCTTGCATCATGACCAATGGTTTAAAATGTTGTTTCATTGGTGAAATCAGACATGACCACTACATTTTACTGATGCTTGGTTGGCACAAGCTGTCGGCAGCTTAGCTAAGCTTCAACCTCGGACCCTCCAGATTGAGGTTGAGGTTTGGACAAAGGAGGGGAGGTTGAGGTTAAGATGAGGGAGGAGGTTTAGATTAGACAGAGGAGAGCGGGGCCTGGTGAGGCTATAGTAGGATTTTTAAATTCCCTTCAATAGATTTGCAGCTCCTTTACTGGTCACTTTCACAAACTGACCGCTGTGACTGGCAGCCAGTTACAGCGGTCAGTTAGTGAAAGTAACCAGCTGTCGGTTAGTGCAACCGGCCATTGTGACTGGCAGCCAGTCACAGCGGTCGGTCCTCTGACTGACTGGCTATTCAAGTCATGTCATATATGTTACATACCTCACCCCCTCCTCCAACCTAACCTTAACCTCACCCCTCTTCCATCCTAACCTTAACCTCACCCACTCCTTCATCCTAATCTAAACCTCCCCCCTCATTTTAACCTCAACCTCCCCTCTTTTGTCCAAACCACAACCTCCCCCTCTTCTTTCCTGTTTTGAAATGCCACTTTTTTTCCAACCTCCCACCCTCCTACCATCTGCACCTAATAAAGTAGCCAGTGAGTGTGCATATTAGCACTTCCTCACAAGTCCACAGCTGGAGATGCAAGTATCCAGACTCCAAACTCTTTAACCCTATTGTAATTGTTGAAAATCAAAATGTATCAATTAAAGTTCTACAAACAGATTCAGAAGACAGAAATAAATAAACCTTGTAATAAAGTCCCTACAGATGACAGTTTTTTCCAGCCAGAAGGAATGTTATTTCTAAACTCAGCCATATCTTTCAAGTTTAAGCTGTAATTACTCAGAACCAAGAATAAGCTTCATATTACCTTGAACTCACCACCAAGTGGTCTTTGATGATTGCTCGATGTCAGTCTGACATTGGTGAGAGTATATGGCTTTGTGCATTTGCACTCTATTCAGTACAAATTATAGTTAGGATTTCTAAACTATTTCAGGGTTGTACTGTTGTAAAATAAAAAAGAAGGAAACCCCCTTCACAACCAGACTCAAGCCAGGTGAAGGGGGTTCCAAACCTCATGTCGATCGGCGCAAGCATTTGAGGTTTGGAAGGACTATAAGACCTGGGAAGTTTGCTTTGAAACAAAAAAAGAGAAGTTAATAGAGAAAATAAGAAGAAAGATGTCATTGCATCATGGGAAGTCATCTAGCAGCATAACTAGAACAATGGCTTATTGGCAGCCAAGCCAAGGAAGGTTTTAAGTGTAATCTTAGAGTTACAGTGTTTCTACATCCTGAACACATATAATTTTTGGAATAGAAAATGGAATTCCCCGAAATGTCTTGATGAGGATAACTGTGAAAGGTTACTGTGGATTCTCTCTCTTTTACTGGTTTTAGACACAGAACCCAAATTACACTATGCATCACAGCAGGAGATTAAAAATATGACCTTTCAAACAGATCTTGAAATATAATCCACATAACCCTCATCAACATTCAGTTTGATGTCAGGATTGGAAGCAGTGAGGTCTTGGGTCTCTTCCACTGGGTTAAAAGGAGAAAAAAGTGAAAAAGTCCTGGAATAAGACATCATATCCTCAGGAAATGTGCTCACTGTCTGGCAGATATAGTCAGTTTTATTTTTACACAGTCCCTCCAGCTGCACCAGGTCCCTAGTCTGTGGAGGACTCCATTATCACTCATGTGTCCAAAACTGAGGATGTTAAGACTGTTAGTGATTTTAGACCTGTTGTGCTGACTCCTCTTGTTATGAAATCCTTTGAGAATGCTCCCCTGGGCAGCACCATAGATGAACTGGAACCACCCCAGTTCACCTACAAGTCAGGCAGGGACATGAATAATGTGACAGTGTCCTGTTTAAACATGATTTTTAAAACACTTAGAAGGATTTAAGTCCTTTGTGCAACTTGTTTAATTTGATTTTTCATCTGCTTTTAACTGTACTCACTTAAAATGACAGACTAAAGTCATCTAGTGTGAGGTCTGATCCCTCTTATCTCCTCCACCAGTTCCCCCCAAAGTTGAGTTATTCTTATTTGTAATATATACAAACAAATGCCAAAGTCAACACAATGGACATCACATTATGAAATTTGCTGCTGGCGCTGTCATTGTGTCTTTATTAATTGGGACACACCTTGATCACAGCGTCGTAGTACAGCTGGACGTCATAGAATGGTGAAACTCTTCATTCGTGGACACAAAGATGTCCAAGATAAAGGAGATAGTTGTAGATTGTGTAACAAGCAGTCTATTGAGGTTGTGCATCAGTATAAATATCTTGGTGATGGTGACTTTCTTATTATTTACAATACACCGTCCAGTCACAACATGCTCAACACACATTTTTTAAGGGTTCCTGTTAATCACCCCAGCGGGACCAGCAGGTTGTGAGATGTGATTGCTTTAAGGTTTTGGACACATTCATAGAGACCACACTAGTACCACAAAGACTGACTTTCACCTTCTGTCTGAAAATTATGTGTACAGTCATGCCTCTCCGGACTTGTGATACCTCATTAGGAATGAGTGTACAAATACTAATATGGGGAAGCTGAGAAAGAAAAAATATGACATGAAGTCAGAAGTATCAAAGAATAGTTGAGGACTTTTAAGAATCAGTTCTTGAACTGGAGAAGAGGAGAAATGGTTCAAATTACTTTTTTTTTTTTTTTTACTAAGACATTAAATTTTGGTAAATATTAAGGTTTTTAAAAAAAATCGGTTATCTTAAAATATCAAGGTTAAAATAGTTTTTGTAGCACATTAAAAAACATATAAAGTGCTTCACAGTCAAATAAATTTGATAGTAAGATAGCAATAAAATAAAATGTAATAAAATACTATATTTTATAGAAATAAAATCCTAAAAATAGGAATAAATCCACTGAAGCCCTGCATAAATAATTTAACTTGTTCTTGTTTCATTTCTCTTATAGAATTTTTTCTTGTTGCTATTCGGTTGAAGGTTTTTTTGCCGCTAGGAGAGTTTTTACCTGCCATGGTTTATTTAACAATTGTGCTGGGTCTCCGGAAAGCACCTAAAGACTTGTACTGTTTTAGACAACATATAAATACAATTCAGTTCAATTCAATCCAGTAAATAATCTTCAGCATCAAAGTAAATGTGTGTGGTGTTTGAGCAATGCATAGATGGAGCAATAAACAGTTCCACAGATTTGGAGTGGCAAATGTTTGGTCACCTCAGTGTTTTGATTTGAATTGTGGAATTGACGGAAGTAAGGTGATGATTGATTTTTTTACCGGCATGTGAATATGTCACTATATGAATATGACACAAGTCTTATAATAAAATGTCTTCCATCTGTTCAGCAAGAAGCCAGTTTTGTTCAAAGACAACCTTGCAGAGAAGACTAATCTGAGGCAACAAAAGCACCTACAGTAATAAAATTAAGAGTAAGGAAAATACAAATAGTTTATACTAACTCTTTGGAAGTAAGAAGAAGCTTGGCAATGATTATTTCAGACAGAGGACAGAACCTGCTAATTAGGCAATAAAATGAAGTGGGAAGACCTCATGACACACTATCCCCCCTCGTATGATTAATAGTAATCTTTTAAACCATGTCAAGACTGAAACACAGCAGATTGTTTTGTGTGTTATGGCGAGATGGTGCAGAAATGTAAATATATAGTTGCTGTGAAGTGTCATTTATACAAATAAAAACCACCAACCATTAGAGCACTTGAGTAGGAATCAAAAAATGTTCTTGTATGAGACCCAAAAGAGAGCCTTAAGGTTCTCCATAAGTGAGAAGAGGAATGTTCAGCGATGCATACCAAAAAACCTTTATTAGGTTTGACTAGAGACACTATTATGATCCACTTTGTAAAGGCTCCAAGCATAAAATACATCAGATTCTCAGTAATTAAAAGGAGGACATAAAAAAATTCTCATGGGCATAAAGAAGGAGTTTGTCACAGCTGTGTAAGAATATTTGGAATTGATCAAAAAGCAACTTCCTCCAGAACTTTAGACCAAAATTGTTACTTATACTATGTTCACAGTATGAGCCACATCCAGTTGTTTTTACAATTTTAATTTGGTAAAGACCTGATTTGATCAGTCATGTTTACTGCTACAAGTGTCTCACAGCAGTCAGTCAGTTAACACTTCTGTGGGTCAATGAAGTCAGTGCTCAGAACATGTGTATAATCAGAGAGCTACATGAATACTGATGTGTGCTGCTCTCACCCCAGATGCTGGATATACACTCACTGACTAGTTTATTACGAACACCTGGTATACCTAATGAATACACTTTCCACTTTTTTTTAGGTGAGTGTATATCTGGTGAGTGTTTATTCAATCTAGAACCCCATAACTGACAGAATTCAGGTCTGAAAATCAGAATTAACAATCGGGTTTTTGTGTTTTAACACCCCAGAAAAAATTTTTAGATATGGGTCACATCAACGAAAAAATAAACTACAGGTCACTTTAGAGAGGCAGTGAGATCATTGGATTAGATATCAGGTGGGTCTTTTTGATGAGGGAATTCACTACAGCATGTTGAAAAGCAGCGAGAATACATCCTGATGTAAATATCTTGATGTAAATTGTCTTTGTTTTTTTTGTTTCCAGGTTATTACTGTATACACCATACCAGGCATGGACCCTGACTGGTTGATTGGAGAAAGGGGCAATGAAAAGGGAAAAGTACCTGTTACTTACCTTGAACTCCTGAGCTAATGGACCTGCCACCAAACACACATGCATACACTTAAAATATAAAGGTTCTATTTCTTCTGCTAAACATGGGTAGTAGGCTTCTCTTTTATTGTTTGACTGGGTTTGTGCCTGCCAGCTATGGGCAAATATTTTGGTGACAGCTGCATGTTTTTAACAACTGCTAGTCACTTATCTTTTAGAAAAAAATGAATGCAATTATTACTTTTGTGATGGACATATATATTATGCAATAGGCCAGCACTGGGATGTGTCTCTTCGAGTATATAAACGCTTATGCTTTTTATTTATTCTGACAAGACATTATTACAGGCTTCCTCTCATTCCAGTAATTGTATCCAGACCAGGATGAGGCTGCACTTCTGTCTGATGTTTGGTGCTGGTTCCATCATTTCTATCGATTATAATGAAGCACTGTGTAAAGTAACTGATGACATTAAGGATCACAGGGACAGTTATGACAAGTCTAATAAAGCGAAACAGAACTTATATAAATAATTTGTACAACTGTACAAACAGGCTATATTAGGTGGAGCTGCTGGACTGTTTTATATTTTAAATGCAAAAAAAATGTCACATATTAGCATATTTGAGAGCCAGATGGTGAAACACCACAACCTTTAATTATGGGTCCAAAACAACTACCGTATTTTCCGGACTTTAAGCCGCTACTTTTCCCCCACGCTTTGAACCCTGCAGCTTATACAACGATGCGGCTTATCTATCTATCTAGTTTTCTTCGCTAGCGGCCATCAGGGGGCGCAAGAGGCGCAAAAACGAGACAGACGCAAGTGGTCAATGTAAAGAAGAAGAAGCTAGTTTTTGGTGCACTGGACTCGAGATGAAAGTGACATTGAGAGCCACACCGATAGAGAGACTGAAAAGACTGAAAAGGTGTATGAAGGAGATGTTCTCAGGCTCTTCCACTCCGACACTGAAGAAGATGACTTCAGTGGTTTCAGTGCACAGGCGGAGGATGAATAAAAACATGAATAACTTTTCTGTTTTGTTCGATCAGCCATTTTACTGTGGTGTTACAGGCACTGTTTGGAAACAATTAAGGTATGTAAATAAACATGTACAAAATCTCTCTGTGTAACTCTCATTTCACAACGAATATATCTGCGGCTTATAGTCCGATGCGCTCTATAGTCCGGTAAATACGGTAGTCATGGCTATAAAAGCATAGTTTTGCAGCCAAGCAGTATCCTGTTCTTTTGTGATTTAAATCCAACAAATATATTTGGTGAATGCAGCTGTTCCTTAAGGTTAAATGATGGAAAATTATAGCAAATGTAAAATGCACTTAAATGACACACGCACGCACACACACACAAAATATCAGGCAAAGAAACCCATCTCCTTTGTGACTTAATTTAACCTGAAGGAAAGCATGTGTAGATGGACACAGAGGAGTAGAGCATTGCCACCACCAGACACACATGCAGAAGTCTTAATGTGATTCCTTTAAAGAGTCTACCTAGGGAATTTACAAGAGCTAAATGTCACCTCTGTACTCAAAATGCTTAGGCACAACTCCTACTAAGCCATTAGTGGATCCTGAGGGATTTGTGTTCTTTATCAATCAGGGCTCAGTAGATGTCATCCCAGCATCCCTTTAGTGTCTCTAGTGGGTATGGGTGACTGATGTCCCACACCTGAGAAGTGTGGTATCCTTAAGTAAATTAAAAAATGAATGCAAATTAACAAATGAAATTAAGTTGACAAGAAAAAGATATAGGAATTTTCTCAGATTCATACTCTTTTTAACAAAATAAAAGTCAATGAGAACCGCTAGTCAATGAGAACCGCTATTGAATCAGTCTTTTTTTCTTTTAATTTGATTTATATTGTTCCATCTTTTCCAGAAAAATAAAATCAATTGATCAACTGACATAATCCATTGACTGTTACTTTAAGTTAGTTTTACTGGCAGCGTTCCAGGCTACAAACAATCATAACCCAGCTGCCCAACATTTACCTGGAAACGAGCCAAATCAGATGCTCAAAGACATTGCATCTTCCTGTTGGTCTACCCACATATTTAACCCACTCAATTGTAATCTTTTGTTCACACTGATATGTGGGACCACTGCACATGTCCTAACAGTTTGGTTCAACCCACTCATTCTGCAAGAATTACTCTACCTGTCATGCACTTAATGTGGCAACAGATTTGTCAAAATGAAATGTTTCTATGTACAAAGAAATGACTTGTGAAGCTCACGAATTAGTTATGTGTGCCTGAATGTATGTGTTAGCATGTCATGTCGTGATTTAAAGTGCTTAATAGGGTTGGACTAGTTAAACAGTGTTGAAGTTAGCTGTTTGTGATGACTTTAGGGAATCCCCAGTGTGATTTCATTCGTTAATGATGAAACCAAGAAACAGTGTGGTATTTCTGGCAGCTCAGTCATTACTGACATTCCTGAATACATTCCCCAGAGATAAATTCCTGTCCTGACCAGGTATTTACAAGGCTGGAACAAAAGCAGACCTTTTCAGGTTTTTTTCCCCTTGCGTTATTGTGTCTTTAACTGCTGCAACCTCACTACATCGAGTAGTTTTCACTGTTTGTTGAATTGTCAAATGATGGACGATGAGCAAATAGAGCCCACCATTGTAAGTTTGTTTCTCTAACTGTTGAACTGTTTATTCTCCCTCTTCTCTCATTGGACACAGAAGACCTCCAACCTGTGTGTGTGTGCTTGAACACACACATACACCACCTATTTTTTAAAAATTATTTTTATTCTCCTATCCAAGTTGTATTTGTCTTTGCACATATTACTCATATATTTTATTTTTGCAGTATTTTCCATTCCAAAAGTCCAAGCATCCAGTTGACAGAACATTCTTGCCCTTAACCCATCACTGCTGGTTTGATGTGCAATAAATATGCATGTGTCATATAATTGTCTGTGTCTTGAATGTACACACACAACTGATACAAACAGATGATGGCACTCTCACTAGAGTTTAACACTCCTTGATATGTTTTTCTTTAGTTTTCAGCAAGTAGGTTTTGAAGGCACAAACCTGAAGAACCAGTTATTTAGTGATATTGAGGTAATTTGAGAATTCTGTCTGTTAAACTCCAGTTTCAGAGATGACTGTGAAAGATCACAATCACTTCTGGTTATTTCTGTATCCAGATGACAGATGTGATCATTTGTATCCAGACGTAGATCATCCGTCATCCACGTTCTTCTTGTGAGTCATTAGACCTTATCTCCACTGATGTTTTTTACAGCTTTTTACAGTTTAAAGACCTTCCTTCACAAGAAGGAAGGACAGCTTTGTAAATTGATTTTTAAAACTCTGAACCTAGCCATGTTATTCATAATTTCTTCCTCCCAAATAAATGAAAGTGAAGACTGCAGCATGCTGGTTGCCTCACGTTGGATCAATGTTTTGCATGTATCTGTTTATATTTTAGGGGCTGAATCAAAATGAATTGAAGCAGGTTTGATTGAGAACAGAAACAGAAATTGATGTTAGCACTTGGGGCAATGAGTTTTAAAATAACTTATGAGCTTCCGACAAGGCTCAGAAATGTCATTCCACTGAAGTGATAATGTGCACTGGCACATCAACAGATGTGAAAGGAGGAGTTCTCTGTTCCTCAGAACTAGATTAATACTTAAATATTGTGAGAGTCTTGTAGCTCTCACTAAACAGGGCTGATCAGTCCAATATTTTATTTTCCTAACTTTCTCTAAACTGCTCGTCTTTGGTTTCTTCAATATCCCTGTCATGATGGATGTACTGAGAACAGGTAGACAGCTAACCTCTGGACTCACGATGCTGTGCAACATTTTTACTATGATGTAATACTTTTAAATCCTAACACAACTACTTTCTGAAGCAGAGACGAATTAAAAGTCACGAAAACTAAATTGCAGGTGGTAAAGTGAGGACTGGGTTCTTTAGATAAATTTTGAACTAACTGATTAAAATGCTCCAATATCATGTTATTGTGTTACTGGGAAAAAAATAAAGTAGTCAATTCCAGGCTTCCAAATTTTATAAAATTTTTATGTTTAGGTTGTTTGAGGAGTTTGAGTGATTTCATCATACCATTCTTGAGTTATGGGTGTTTGAGTGCTTCTTTTGGGTTCCAGTTAGGTGGGATCACCTGTTGTCCCAGAAGCTCACTGATGCAGCCTTGTTCTATTCTTCAGTTTTTAAGAACAGGGTTGTAAATTTCAGTGTAATCTGTCCACATTGGTCACATAAAGAATCAATTCCAGAACAAATGTTACTGAGTTTTGCTCAATCAGTGTAGCTATGTAATATTTGAGTTCATGTGAGACTCAATCTCTTAAAACTCTAGATTTTATGTGTTACCTCAATAGTCTTTAAGGGAATCTTTAGCCCAGAATTCAAATTAGGTTAACTGTAAATATATGGAGGCAAAAAGAGAGAAAAAAAACCAGGGCTGTTGAAAATACCTGAGAGTTTACTGTAGTTATTACTGAGTGACTCATTCATACAGAGTAAAATCCCTCAAGGGAATCCTTTCGTAAGCTATGATGCAAGGATATGTAGCTCAATGAAACTCTGAGGCAAGAGGTTTTTATCTTGGTATCATGTCACCCACATCGTGGGAGGTGCTGGCTTGTGCAAGTAGTTATTTTTAAGTTTGGTAATTCCTTTATGATTCCCATTATTTATTTGTGTCTACTCTCACTCCGTTCAAGTCTTACCAGGTTTATGATTGCATAACTCAGGGAACTGAATCATCTAAACATGCAAATGATCAGCTGCTGTTTCAAATAGTTTTGCAGAATTTGGAGGAAAAAAATGCACATCTTCAAAAAATGTGTTGTAAGTCCTAATTCCAAATATACTGCTGGCAGTAAGTCAGATTTGTTTCCAGTGAGGGTTGGGTTGCTCTTTTTCACCAATTCTGTTAATTACATTTATGGACAGTATTTCTAGGTGCACTCAAGGAGTGGAGGGGTTGGGTTTGGTGACCTCAGAATCAGGCCTCTGTTTTTTGCAGATGATGTGGTTCTGTTGGTTTCATCAGGCCAGAACCTTCAATACTCACTGGAGCGGTCAGGAATCAGATACTGCCCCAAGTGGAAGAGTTTAAGTATCTTGGGGTCTTGTTCATGAAGGAGAGAAGAATGGAGCAAAAGATTGACAGGCAGATCAGTCTGTTGTGGTGAAGAGGAAGGTGCAGCTGAGCTGAAAGCCAAAGCTCTCGATTTACCTGTCAGTCAACATTCCTACCCTCACCTATGGTCACGAGCTGTGGGTAGTGACAGAAAGAGCAAGATTACGGATACAAGTGGTGGAAATTAGTTTTCTCTGTAGGGTGTCCGGGCTCTCCCTTAGAGATAGGGTGGAGAAGCTTAGAGTAGAGCCGCTGCTCCTCCACATTGAGAGGAACCAGATGAGGTGGCTCAGGCATCTGATGAGGATGCCTCCTGGATGCCTCCCTGGTGAGGTTTTCCAGGAAATGTCCCACTGGGAGGAGACCCAGAAGGAAGACCCAGGACACTTTGGAGGGACTATGTCTCTCGGTTGGCCTGGGAACGCCTTGGGATATCCCTAGATGAGTTGGACAAAGTGGCTAGGGAAAGGGAAGTCTGGGCCTCCCTGCTTAGAATACTGCCCCCGTGACCTGACCACCAATAAGTGGAAGATGGATGGATGGATGGAATTCCTAATGAGTCCTTCCGACCAAATGCTCCCACTGAACAGATGCCTTCGTAAACAACATTTGATGTTGGTGCCGGAATCTTTTGTTTCTAATCTGAATCTTTAACTTTTCACGTCAGAGAAATATGTGAGTTAAAAAAGAGGCAAGACAAACAAAAATTACTCTAAAAGTCAGATGTCACATTTTCAGAGGGTTGCTCATCTCAAACATGTCTATTTATTCAATCTATTACACATGACTAAAGATACAAAAGCAACAAGAAGGGATTTAAAGTGATGAAACATTTGTTCATAAATTGGAAGTGTTGTCACAACAAGTCAGAACAGAAAGAATCAGTGGGTTCACTTTAATGTCTTATCACCTCCCACATATTTCTCACAAGGAAATTCTCAACTTGCAACAGCGGTTATTATATATTTTTACCTCAGGGCATAACCATAATAATCTCTGAGTACTTTACTACCATGAGTTGTTCACTCCCTTTTACTTTTTTTTCAGACTGTTCCAGTTTCAGGTGGTCTATGAAGGCATATGTCAGGTTGACTCTTAAGCAGGATTTCCTTTAATAGTTACATGCCAATGTAGATTTAAGACTTAACAAAGAAGAAAAAGAAACATATGGACTATTCCATAGCCAGTGTTGTGCATGATTCTAAAAATAATTTAAAATGTCAAAATATGTAAAGCATGAGCCATTTATTTGTATCATAACAACATTTTTCTTTTACTATGGGAAGCAGAATCTGTCCCTAAGCCTAAGTATATGTTTCTGACTGATTCAGTGTAGACAGTAACATAGGTGAACATTTTTTTGTTTATTAGGGATCAAAGCAGCAAACAGCACACACTAAATACATCGTATTCAGGAGCAGTATATGATGTTTCATATTTGATCTGAGAATTTCAGACAACAAAAAGTTTTTATACAAAACAAAAAATATAGAGAAAATAAATAAATAATACATAAACGTATCCAATTTATTCATAATGGTAAGAAAAAACATAATTTAGAAACTGCAAAAGACCAAATTAAGTGTATTTTTGATTTCAATATATAAAAAACACTTCAAATAAAATATGTTTTTGTATGAGTGTTATATTTTATATATCAGGCATTGAAATGTTTATATTCAAAATATTCTGTTTTAGTTTTGGCCGCATTTGAATGTTAATTTACAGATATAGATGTCAATCATTTGAAATAAGAAGGATTCTAAGATTTTTAGAATTTAGACCATGAGCTGTAGATTATGGAAATGAAACATCTAGTAAATCTATGCAGCCAACCTTCAATGGGATAAAAATGTTTTAATTGGTCTTACATGTTGTAAGCTGATATATGTTTCAAATTTAAGGTCTGTATCTCCACACATAAAGGAGGCATTGCCCATATAAGAGAATAGTGCAAGAACAATAATTGGTATTTAAATATGACATATTAAGACTTCCTTAACCTCATAAAATAAGCTCAACCTCAACATTTTAAAATGGAGAACCACACAGAAAGGATGCTTACCAAAACAAAGAAGTCAATTTTATTTATGTTGATGCTTTTTGGTCATATTTTCACAACTTGATCGTTACAGAGAAATTTCGGTCAGACAACTCCCAGAGTGACATTTTAAACAATTCAGTTCAATTCAATTTTATTTATATAGCGCCAATTCACAACAAAAGTCGCCTCGAGGCGCTTCACACTGTAGGGTAAAGA
>JAOWBL010020487.1:0-34122 GCA_028564865.1 Zenarchopterus dispar
CTGTCTGTCTGTCTGTCTGTCTGTCTGTCTGTCTGTCTGTCTGTCTGTCTGTCTGTCTGTCTGTCTGTCTGTCTGTCAAGTCGTTTCTTAATGGATCTATTTGAAATGTAGATTTTAAAAAAAATGCAACGTGAAATGTGAAGCAGAGTGAGAGGTCTGTTGAGATTTGGGCATCTCAGTGAGTAACATTTTTTTTAAGCAGAGTGAGCAGTCGGTGCTTTTTCTCCTCTCTGACAACTGCTTCAGTAGGGTGGAGAGGAGCGGAGCTGAAAGGAGGGGCCGAAAGAAGAGGAGAAAGATAGGAGGAATAAGAGAGCAGAGGTACGGGCTGCCACAGGATATTACCGTTGTTATAAAAAAATAAGATTAAAAAAAAAAAAATAACAGCTGAGACGTAGGGTTCAGTCCCTCCCCCCCTTCTTGACTGGGCGGTGGGCGGAGGTGGTGGTCGGTGTTTCAGAAGGATAATCTGTGAGTGAAGCTGCCGGTTAAGAAGTGGGAGGAGGTGGGGGGTTGGACCTCCAGGAGCTCGGTGTGCTGCTGCTGTGACCCATGCTGTAGACCCGCACAGCATCAACATGGAACTGGAGAACATCGTGGCCAACACCGTGCTGCTCAAAGCTCGGGAAGGTAAGCACGGAGGTAGCCGCCTGACAGCTCTCCTCTCCGGGTATCGGGTCTACGCAGAGCCGGTCCAATGGGCGGAGGGATGCGCCGCAAACACGGATACGAACTGTTAATCGAATCTTTTTACCAGTACGCATGGTTCAAATGCTTATTGTACATATATATATATTAATTTCTTACAAAAACTTGAATTTCCGTCTTCCTGTTGTCGGCAGACACTATACAGGAAACTGTCAATGATTATGTTATAAGTCAAGACAACCAGCTGTGACAGTTTACTTTTAATTGAAATGTGACGTTTTGAAGGCTTAACCCAATATTTTTTTAATGTATAAATGCTGAAGACATAATTTCCCACAGAGAGTTTTTGGCGTGCCCGTGACAGTGAACGTTAGTCCGGAAGGAGTTGCAACTGTGAAGTGAGACTGCAGCGACACATCGGGCTTCCCTTGCTGATGTTGCAGCATCGTCTTGCAGTTTGCGAAACAGGATGTTGAGGCAGAGCAGCTGTACTATTCGTACCCGCTTTCATACTTTGTCTGCACAATTGATTTTAATGTTTGAGTTGCCTTTCCTTGTCAGAAAGTTGTGTTTGTGGGTGAGGGGATGAGGCTTCATCCAGATCTGCCAAACACTGGCTCAGCACAAACTGTAGACTTTATACAAGAAGGCAAGAAACATCAAGGCCTCCGTTTTTAGTTTTTTTTTTTTTGTATTTAGAGGGGGAGACAAGGTTGTGTTGACTGGCTGCCAGTGTAATCCTAAAGCCATCTGCAGGGAAGATGAGTGTTTTGATCTCTTGCTGTGAGCTCATCTGCTGCTCCAGCAGAGGACACCAGTATACCCAGCTGAAGTGTCCTTCAGACAGCATCTGCCTCAGCTGAGACCAGACCCTGACCTCTGACCTACACAGGGACTCAGCAGGTTGCAAAAGTTTTAAATTTGAAATTAGAGAAGGCTTTGCACTTAAAAACATTTATGCAGAAAGGTAAGCAGCATGTAGTGTAGAGAGAGTGTCTAAATAAATAATGTGACTAAATAATCTCGTAAACTTACTCCCAATTAGTTTAGTTTAGTTTAAAGCATGTCTCCAGCATATTGACATGTTTAACCCGATGACAGCAACAATCCCCCTGATGCTGCACATGACTGATTCTTGTGATAAGGAGGACTAAATAGAGCAGTTGCAGTCTTGGATTTATATGAATGCAACTTTAATTAATCTGTTGTTGATCTAGAGTAAAAGCCAGAAGTATAAACATTCTTTCCTAGTTTTATTATTAACCTCTACATATCAATTATCCTTTACATATCTAAGAAATAAATTGACAACTCCTCTAGAAAGATTCCACTCCAGGATGTTAAAATCTAATGTTACTTTCGTTTAACTAAAAATATCTAGGTTGAGGTAATGTTATTAATTTGGGCTTGAAGTGCAGATTGTTTATTTTAATTTGAGTGTTCATGCTCAGACAGAGGAAATGTTTTAGAAATAGCAGATCTCTGAAAAGTCATGGGAACCATTAAGTCACAGTGAAAAAAGTGATCGGCAGTTTTTACTTATTTACATTTTAAAGAAGAAGAAGAAAACCTTTATTTGTCCCGCAGTGGGAAAATTGCATTTTTGCAACAGCAAAGAACAAGAAAAAGTTTGTTTAAAACAAAATTCATTGTTAATGGTCAAAACAACATAATTAATAATTAGGACTGTCAATCGATAAAATTCTTGGATCGCGATTAAGTGAAAGATTTTCATAGTTAACTTGCGACTAGTCACACAAATCAATTTTTTAAATATTCTGTTTATCTTAAAAATGTATTTTTCATATTGCAATAATACAGGAACAGACAATTATCCTTCCTTTAAACAAACTGTTGGTGTTGTATTATTACATGGGAGTTCTGCAGCTGCTCCGACATGGGTCGGCTGAAGGAGCTGCTACTTTGATTGACAGCTAACTTTGATTGACATAGGGTGGGCGTGTTCTCCTTGGCTTCTATAGCAACATGATAGTGTGCTGTACAATTGCATTTTAATATGCATCCATTCTTGTTACTTCAAACTACAGGGTGGGCCAAGGGTAATATTTTCTGAACTGTGCGTGCATTAATTTTGGGTTAAAAAAAATAGTGGCGTTGACAGCAATAATAATAATGATCAGGCTGATGTCTCAGAAGTTTAATTGACTTGAGACTAAAATGAAGATTAAGAGTTCTCCCTTTTTTTTTTGAGCAGTGTATTTGGAAGTCTTTTTGTCAGGAGCTTAAATGCATTGAAAGTAATTTATAAAATATTGACTAATGTAAAAAAAATTGCCTTAGGGTTGCTTTCACACAGTTGCTGAAGTTTGGAAACACATATTTGGATTAAAGAATGTGCTTCCTCTTCTGCAATGCTCTCCCAGGCCGTGACTGCAGCTGTTGTTGTTTGTATGAGCGTCTTTCTGTCTTCAGTTTTTTTTCTTTGTCAGCTTGATTGCTTTGAAACCAGGGCATTCACTTACAGAATATTCTTTACTTTCGGAAACTCCTCTGTTGCTTTCACAGCATGTTTTGGGTCATTGTCCAGTAGTACTGTAAAACTTGTATAGTCAGCTTTGCTTCATTTGGATGAATGTGAGGAGATGACACACATCTTTGTGCAGTTCATGCTTCATTTGGCTTTTTCTGCCATTTATCAAATGATAAATGAACGGACGTTTTGGAAGCCATGCATGTCCAAAGCTTCCGCGAACCATTAAGAGCCAGATGCACAAACACTGTAGTTTTATGACTAAAACTGTGAATGCACAAAAGCACAAATTTAAACAAGTATTCTTGTCTTCATAGTCATAAAGCTGTGCTGCTCTTTGTGATGTCAATCACTGTTGAAATTTAAGCCTGATTTTTATTCAGTCCCATCCATGACCCTGAAGAGATGTGCGCACTACTTAGTAATTTGTATATTTAAACAGTGTTTGTATCACCTCAAGGAAAATTAAATTTTTAATGTATATGAGATATACAATGAGATATATAAACAATTTTTTTTTCAAATTTGGTGTCTGTCCAGGAATCCAGAGCAGAATTAAAAACTGGCAAATTAGTACCAGAAATAAGCAGATTACTTTTGTCGGTTCAGACAAACGTACACTTCAGAGATGGGGAAACAACAACAACAACAACAACAACAAAAACAAACAAACAAAAAAATGGTTGGATTACAAACCAGGGGTTACATCAGCTGAAAGCATCAGAGCTACAGGATAAGGAGCATCACTTTCTAAGCAACTAATGAATCTGCATGTTAAATCACACAGCCTCAGGTGTTGATAGTAAGGATGGAGACACAGATGGAGAGTTTTAAAGTGATCTTGGAAGACTTAAACCACATTTTTTTAACTATGACCTTGTGCCATTAAATCACAAATAGGGCTGCACCATATCAATAATCGCAAAAACAAAAAATATCTTAACGATTAGTAGTCTGACATTGAGTGCCACGCACATAACTGTTAGCTGACAGCTGCTGCTGTGCAGAGCATCACAGTTAAATAAGGGTCTGTATGTGCATCGTCTTAGTCGACCCCAGGTGTTTTACAGGTGGTGTTGTAGCTGTAAATGCTGAAGTGCTCCAGCTTCTCCCACATTACAAATAAGGCTGTTTGACCAAAGAGGTTCCAGTGCTAATGCCAGACTTGGCACAAGTTTTTTTTTTTTTTTTTTTCTTTTTTGATTTTCAATTGCCCGCTGTGAGGAAAGCACTGACTTGGTGCCAAGAAAACAGGTGCTACGCTGGCCCCAGAACCTTGCTGGGCCAGATGCAAGACCCGCTATATCACAGTGGGGTCTATGATTATTGTAACCAAAACTATGCCACATTTAAACAATTTCTGAGCTTAAAAGATATCACTGAAATTCTGGATGCATTCTCACTGATTTAAACATACAATCAAAAATATGTCTTGTGTATGAACTATGAATAAAATGTGGAAGGTTGATCAGTAAACTTAAAACCTATGCCAAACCATCACGTTGACTACAATGACATGCACACAGGGTGATTTGTCTTAAATACTCTGTTCTGCATGCGGCTATTTGAGATGTCAAAAATTTAATCTCGTCTCTTTGTTTATGAGGCTGAAGGATGGTTTGCATTGATGAGTCTTTTTTTCATGGTAGATTTAGATAATGATGTGTCTACTTCCAGCAGTTTGTTCACCATTTGTCTGGAAGTTGTGAAGGCTTTTCCTTAACTACCAAAAAGGTCTTGGAGTCATCCAGCAGTGCTGTTATCGGTAGTTCAACAGGCCTTTTTCATTTTACCAAGCCCACTTTTGCACTTTAGTTTTTCTAAGGATGATCCAAACTTCAATGTGGTTGCTTCTTAATGGAACATTTGGGAGTTAAAACACCCCTGGGTCAATTATTTGTGGGTAAGGAGAGTAAACATTCGTTAGGAACTAAAATAACATGAATAGAAGCAGTTTTGAGAGAGAATGAAAAATAGCAATTAATATTAGCACTTGGGCCACTTTATGGACATCAAAAACAATTACTATTGTAAGCATGTGTCAAGACTCAAAAATATCATTCTGCTTAAGTGATGGTTTGGGGAAAAGCGCCAATAAGCAAACTTAAGTCATACTGACTTTGTAAGTGTTCAGAAAATGCATATAAAGGTCTGTTTGTACAAGCAGGTCTCCTTCATCAAGTCAACAACTGGATTTTGGGAAAACTACTGTCAATAGAGACAAAGAGAGGATAATTTATGGCCTTTACTTTCATATAACTGAATCAGTACTGAGATAATTATGACAAAATAAGAAGCAGAAGATATGACTACCCGTCCCGTTGTGTCTATTGACAGTAGTTTGTGGGAAATTACTTTTGTTGGACTCAAAACATGTTGGTGGGGAGTTGAAAGAGATCTGCCAGTAGCAGTGGTTCTATTTATACATTTTCTGTACACTTACAAAGATAAAGTTGCTTTGTTTTTTTTTTTTTTAGTAGGGACTCTACTGGAGATAGGACTGATCCAATCCAGTAATAGTATCGGATACAGATGAAATTCACTGAAATAAAGAAATAAATGAATTCAAATTAAAATCTCTGAGTTGAAATAGCCCTGGATCATTTTAACCATATCAGATAATAATGCATTGTTTTTTTCATCAAGAATGTAAATGTTTTTTTCTAAAATTTTTTACACCTTTATTGCAAATTCTGAAAAATTTAAAACCAGAAACGAGTATCACCCCTCCCTGATGTCTGGATCAGTATCAGTTATCAGAAGATGTATGTCAGATTTGGAATTTTGACATAAGTTGATTATGCCAAAGTTTACACTCCTTACCATCTAATGATATACCTGTGGTTGTTTTAACTTTGTAATTCTCCAGCTGTCTCTGATGGACTAGTTTTGAATTTGAAGTCTAAGAATGGCTTGGTCGCTTTCATTTTTGTGAGTTCAAAGGCAACAACTTCCAAATCCCACATTCAGAATCAGCTACAGACTTTTCATGTACTTGTTTGAAGAAGAAAAAAGGAGAGTCTGCACCTGTTCATCAAAAATCTCTTGACCCGATTGTGCTTTAGGAAGTTCCCACCTGGAACTGGCTCCACGAAGGTGTTTTAGATGGTGTGAAAAAGAAATACATATTTCATTATTAGATGACAGGATGTGGTTTAAGCACTGAACCAAGTGTAAATTGGGGACCTTTAAAATAAACAGTGTCCCATGTTTAAAGCTGCGGACAAGCAGTGAGAGGAAATAGTCTTTTAGTGTCAGTGAGGGAAAGTCACGCTGCGTGACCTTCAGATTTCAGTTACGACTTGTCGTGTTTCTTCCTGTGTATAGAAACCTCGTCACACTCAGCAGCTTCCTTTCTTTAGCTCTGTATACCTGTTCCGACACAATTCAAAAAGGATTTAATTGTCTTTATTCAGTCAGACGTTACAGAACAAAATTCAAGATTTAATGACTTATTTATTTCATTACTACTCATAAAAGCAAAAGGTCAAATGAGAATGAGTAAACTGATCAATGATAGCTTTGATGTCAAAGGAAATGATACGCACATCTAGTTATGAAACGCATGCATAGGAAACAGAAATCCCTCTGAAGTGGCTCCTACTTGCTTAAGAAAAGGGGGAAAAAAATCACTAATAACAACCATTACATTACTGAAGTAAAAGTTTACTGTGAAAAACTGCTCTAGGTTAACCTTTAATAAAAATTGAGTACTGTACACCAAAACGGGATGAAAATACAGCAGTTTTATTTACAGCCTTTGCATACTTCCTGGTAACTTCATTAATGTGCAGTTTCCTTTTGGTGTTTGCAGTTTTGCTCCAGATTCACTGTCTATTATTATGAGAACTCAGTTCCCTTCGCAGAAATGCGTCTTAGGGTGTCCTTTTCCCGGTCTCCTTTATTTCACCCAAGCAAACCAACCAGCCAGGGGCAAAAAAGACTTCTGGGGAGAAATTCAACCCCTTCCTGGTACAACAGCCGGACTGGCACAGCAGGGCTGGCAAGGGCTGTGTTGGGAGGAACATCTCTCTTAAAATGGACTGAGGTTTGCTGAATCTACACTGAACATTGAACCTCAGTGGAAATGTAAAAGATGGACTATAATAGCTCTTTGAAAATATTAATAATGATGAAAACAAAAACAACCAAACTTTGAAGTGTTTAAGTTTTCGGCCTGTTCCTCAAAATGCGGTTATTGTTGCTGGGTTTCGAGGAAACTGGAGCAAGCAGCACTGTGAAGTAGCCTTGAGATTGTGTTTTTTTTTTTTTTTCTTTTACATTGGCACTTAAGTCCTCCACTATCCTTATCTCGAACACTTTGTGATTGCATACTTAACTTTTGGTTTTGGAAAGCTGCTTGTGCAGGTGTGACTCAATTAAAGTCTTCTGATTTGTGCTCTTGAACCAGATATTTCCCCCCCTCATGTTATGTCATTTAAATACATATTGTTAAACTAAAATACATTTTTTGGTTTTAAGAGGTTGAGAAAGTTCACATTAGGAACTTGGATGGACTGATTTAATTCCCTCTTTGGTTAAGTTTAGGCAGAACAAGAGGTTCTTGAGGTTGTTGGCACTGTTTCTTCACAGCTAGATGGTTCCAGGTTTGAATCCCGACTATGTTTATGTGTTCTCCCTTTCACCTAAACAGAACAGCTGAGCTAATGAATGAATGGATGGATGCATGGAAGATCTATTTGACTAACTTTACACATCTCTTAAATTACTATATTATAACCAGGAAGTTCTTATTAATCTGCTCTTTGTGGGTTAATAATTCCTTCCCAATCTGCAAAATGTGGAGCAGACTAGAATAAGGCTGTCACAGTTATCTCATAATTGTCTCATATAGTTTATATTTGAATATTGTTATAACAGTCCTGTTTAAAAATAAAACCTCACATTGAAACACCTTACCATCATATCTGAGCTGAGCGTAATAATGAAGAGGCAGAATTTATGTAGCTATATTTACACAAATTAAATTAATTAATAAAAAAGTGTAACTTACATTTTGCTGCAAGACTGGAGACAGGTTTTATATATGGACTAAATGATTTATTAGAAAAATGGAGTTTGTTCATAGTGATATCTAAATGATACTTTTCACTTCTTGCTGTTTCTCCATGAATCTTTAACTTGTTTGAGATGAATTACGTTCCTATCGGTTCTTCTCCCTGATTAAAGCTGTTTATGTACGTTTTAAAGACCCGTAGCTAAGTACCTGTATATTGTCAAAATTCCCAGCTCACGTGAGGAGTGTAAAATGTTTGACTGTAATTTAAAACTCCATGTAAACTTTTTTATGAGAGGTTCAGTATGACAGGTCTAGGTTATGCAGAAGAGTCAAAAAAGCAAACAAAATTTGGATACGAATTCAAATTAAATGTAAAAATTGAGTTTTGGGACTGACTACCATGTATGACCGTAGTGTTGCATATAATACACCTGATGTGTTGCAGCTGATCTGATTACCATCCATTCATCCTGTTTATGATGGTACAATTCAAAACATTAAACACCTAATATGTTCCTTTATTTTTTTGGGTATCAGACTCTGTCACCAGCTGCCTTTTCTGCTGTTAGTTTCTAGCAGCCTGATAGATTCATCTGCTCCTCTAGAGGCATTTAACCTCTTTGTATAACTTCAAAGGCAAATAGGAAATACAATAACAGGAAGAACGTTACTGCTTTCAGTGGAAAGCTTTTACTCTACAAAGCAGCAGACCGAAGATATGAAAATGTTTCTGATCCCTGTCGTGGTCTGTGGATGCCAACCACATTTATCTTATAGAAAGATGCTGCAGGTTTCCTCTCGGACTACCACATCTGCTGCTGTTGCATGTTTTCTTAACGGCAGTAACCTTGTTCTTGTAATGCTTGTAATGAACTTGAGGGTTCTACTACATAATGTGATCTTGAACGCAGCAAAAACCTTTTGGTGTTCTGCATTTGCAGTAGGAGACTTCCTAATAGAGAATGCTGACTGCGTTGTCATGGCATACTTACTAACCGGAAAAAAATAATGAAACTTCTCAGGGTTGTGCGTATGGCGTGTTTATTGCGTCGTCAGTTACCAATATAATCAGTTGAATCACCAGTCAGTCGCTGCACTTTTATTCACGCGCAATGAGTCGGTTACAGATGACATTTTTTAATTATCTTGGATCACATCGAAGGTATTTTGTTTAAACCTAGTTTGGATTTTACTTGTACTTTTTGTCATATACTAAAGTTTTGCAAGTCTGCATTGGGAGCTGTGATTCAGATCATGATTGTACCCCAAAATTTTCATCATCTGATTGTTAATACCACTGATCTGAAAGAGGCAGTTAAAACTTTATTCATCACCTAATATTTCATGATATTGACAGCTTTAAGTAGAGGCCGACTAAAGGCTAATTGGACTGTAATTGTGTACATGTCATTCATTTAATAGAAAATATCTGCTTAAGCGCTCTCTTCTTCTGTTCATCTTAATTTACAGTCAAAATTAAAGTGGACATCGGATCAGTTCATCTGCAGCTCTGATATTATCATCTGTTTCCTGAATGAACGCACAACATCTTGCTTGTAGTGGATCTGTGACAGGTGTTTTTCTTTAACCGCCAGAAGCAGTTGCCTTGTAGTATTTGAATAACAAATCCTGCAGCATGGCATTGGATTTTTCCTTGGCAGAGCAGTCGAGGATCCCGAAGGCAGAATGCCTTGAAGCTGCTGTATTAACAACAACCCTGTGTTTTCACTAAATATTTCTCACTTTGTTGAATATCAGTTCATTAATAAAGATGATTAGTCCTTCTGAAGCTCAGTGGCAGATAATATTTGTTGTGATTTTTGCTTTGAAGGATGGCAGGAGAGATATTTACAGACAGCATGGGACAATGAGGTGACTCAATCTATCATTTGTAACAAGTCTTTTTTTTTTTTTTTTAGTCCCAACAATTTGTACTTCTGGTTTTTCTCCCTAAAAGCAAGAAAAGGCAGTGTCTGAAATGAAAAGGTGAATATTTTGGTGGTTAGCTTCTTTCGTTGAAGTCTGGTTTTATCCTGCTTTAAATGGTCAGAAATCATGTTATTCATTCACAGGTTTGTTGGAAAACCCGTTCCGAGAATATTTCTGTTGTTTAACTTTAACTGGTTCCCAGGCAGAGCTGCGCTATATGAGCTATAGTTTATATCTTGGTATTTTTAAGCTTAATATATGAGGTAAAACAGTGTTTTGTATGACTGGGTTGAACAGGAAATTTTAATTTGGTTCCATCATACATAACAAAAGTTACGGATGATTTAACTTTTATTTTCACTGGGATTGTTCCTTACTGACATAATCACTGGCATTTTAAAGATATTCACAATAGCTGTCAGTATCATGCGCCTCAGATTACAGAGCTGCTAATGGTTTGCTCCACCATCAGTGTGTACATGTACTGTAGTACGCCATCATTGATTATGGGAGTGTGTGCAAATGACTCTAAAGACACTAAATGAGTGGATCCTGAAGGGAAGGAAAAAATGTGTTTCTCAGATAAAAACCTGTCTCAACCAGTTTTTTTTTAGTTAACAGCTTATTACCTCTGTAATTGATTCATTTATAATTGAGTTACTTGTTCACTGAATGAAATGCATTTAACAATAATATTAATGACGTGCTTGCATGCCATGCACTGATCCAAGGACCCTATTCTAGAGACAAAAGTATTCAGAAGCAACTGTTTACATGACTTGTAGGTTGAACTTTCCATTCATATTTCTGTTCATGAGTTGCAGAACAGAGTCCTATTAAAAAATTAATGCCCTGATTTTGCCCAAACTTTGTTCATGGGCTTACAGGACTGAAAAATAATGGCACTGCAACATTTCATAGTAGTTCCAGCATTAACTTGAACAGATGTGTTTCGAGAGGGTTAATCAAGTGTTCATGTCAAAGGAAAGTGCAGCTGCTGTGAAACTGGGGCAGCTTTGGTGCAGGAAGTGAAGCAGTACTCCACTGATATGTTGTGTGCACGGTGACAGTAATTAAACGCATATTTATGATTAGAAATATTAATTCATCTCATTCACCTGGTAACTTAAAGCATTATCTAAAAACGGATGCATGTTTAAAAATCTTTTTTTTTTTTTTTTTCATATTTCAGCAGAAACTTGCAGCGGATTTCTTTTAGCAGAAGCGGCAGCAATTATTTAGAAGTCCAAGACAAATCTTTTAAGTATACACTTGAGGTATTCTTTGTGTGGGTGCAAACAAAGCACACATCGTTACAATAAACCAGAAAAACAACTTTAAAACAAATTTGAAGTCGTCTGGTTCTCTTTAATTTCACAATAAAATCAGCCTGCAGAGACTTGACACTGGTTTGAGATGTGAACAGCGAGCATCATGTTGGCTCTTGTCCTATTTCTTGCTTTGTGGTGAAGCAAACGGTGTCGCTAGGCGTCGGGTCACAGGCTGATGGAGCTTCTGAAAGCAGCTGAAGCTCCAGCGGTGAAAGCAAAGGGACTTTCTTTCTCTCGTTTTTTTCTTTCTTATCTCAGTGTGTTACCACTGTTTTTGAGGTCATGTGTAGCTGGAATGGTAACCATAATTTTGCCCCTGTCACACCCTGACATAAAAGTTAGTCTTGTAACTTAACTAAGCTGAAATCTCCATTCTCCATGGGTTTGAACAACTTTCATGAACAAATCACACCTATTGAACCAGTCATGTACAGTCTGCCTTTTTCCTAAAAAAACCCCCAAAAAACAAACAAACATTATCTTGTGTAAATTTTTTTTTTTTTTTTTTACACACACTGATATTCCTGATATGGTGGAAACATAACATAAACGTGTAAGACAACAACGCTCCTTTTCACACACAAAATTTCACAATGCTGACATGCTGTATGTAATCTGTAATCACACATTGATGAGCACCTCTATTTTATCTGTTTGAATCAAGAAAAGTGAAAAACGAGGTCACTGTTTTTGTGACGATATGTTGCAGCCGGTGTGAAAACGGCTTCAGTTTTAAAGCAGTCCTCTTTATTTTGATATGGGCTCTGTGGTTTGTGAACAGTAAAAACACGATGCCCTCAGGTTTTAATGAAAGGTCCTTTACATGCTTTGGTCAAAATACCACAGAGAAAATCTATAAAAGTCCCCTTTTTTAACTGCGTTCGGGGCTGGTTCACATGGGTTGAGTCTGATACTCAACTCCAATTCATTCACCATTTGTACAAGGTCTGCCTCTTTTGTGATCTCTTAGTTTTACGCTTCAATGCAGATGTATTTTGGAAGCCAGTTGCACCTAATATTCCTCGACTTACATCCTCTTTTTTTTTTTCCAAAATAATGCAACACTTAACCTGAGATCAGACTAAAAAATACTTAGTTTTTTCTCAGAAACTTATGTTACCAACTTCTGCAGTTTGGCCACAAGTAGCTGATACTGATAACTTTTTTGGGCACAATCTCACTACAACAAAACACCACCAATATATAAATGCAAGCTGGCTGCTGGAAATCACTTTGTAACACCTTGGTCACATTGACTGGATAGTCTATTATCTTCAGTTTTATTTAATTCCTCTGTGTTTTATTTGTGTTTTTTGGAGGTTAAGTTAAGAAGTGCTGCTTTTGTTGTTGTTTTCTTTTAAATGAATGAACAGATGTTATGCAACCGATTGTGAATGAATGAATGGAGATATGACATTTCCAATTTCCAAACTGGTAAAAAAAACAACACAGGAACATGAAATTGGATTTTCTGGCTTGGATGTAAAACAAAAACGACACCTACATTTCTCTGCAGTAAAATTACATTCTTGAATCGGTCAGCTGATTTTGAGTAGCTGTATTTGAAAGTTATCCAGATTTCATGAATAAGGAAATTCATCTAGCACCAGTTTTGTAATGATAAAACACATAACTGGTTTTTTGGATCAGGTTCTCTAAAAGAAATGTATAATACAAGAAGGCCTTGCATGACATGAAATCGAAGGTGTAGAGGCTGGATAATACTTCGCACAGCTGGTTCTTTGATGTAAAAATAATTGATGAATTGAATGTAATTGGCAGATGACACTTCTTGGCTCTCTAACAAAGTGAAGTCCTTTTATAAATCCATGTACACAGCACAATTTTTGTGAACAGTTTACAGACAGATAAAGCAGATTTTCAAGAAATTATGTTTTTTCATCCACACTGAAATGAGTTTTTGTTTTAAGCAGTTTTTACATGTATCAGCAAAAATACTCTGGTCATGTCTCTGCTAAAGTCAGAGCTGTGTTCATTAAACTGAAGTTGAAGAATTAAGTAAAAAACAAAAATGATGTGAGAGGCTTTTATGTTTGCCAAGTATGAGAGATGTAATTGTGTTTATGTCTGCTCCTGGTACCAAACATGTATCATGGGTCAGTGTGTGGTGGTGCTTGAACTTTCAATATCATTGGTTCTTTACTCTAGTTGGATTCTGTCCAGTTAAGACACCACTATACAAGCAGAAGTATGAAGTCAAAGCTTTACTAAAATGTGGACATGTGAGGGCTTTCCTACTGCCTCAAGAGCCCATTTTATGGTCTTACTGAATGGTTAATTCTTGAAAATAAAGAAGAAATAGTCATGTCTCTTTTATGTTATTGGGTTTATTGTGAATGCTTCAGACAGCCTTAGTGTGTGAAGAATGAAACTCAATGAGGCTTCATTGCTGCTCAGACATTCCCATGATGATTGATGAAACTCTTAAGAAGCCAAAGGACTCTTTGTGTCCTCCTTACTTTTCTCAAAACTCTCTCTATTGCTACCTTGAAATCCTTCTTTAAAACATTCCTCTTTTTTAAAGCCTTTGGCAACATCAGAGATATTCATCAGACATTTTTATCATTCTAGCCTTGTGAAAATCCATCTGACCCAATTTGCCCTATCCCTTCTTTAAAGCAGTTTGTAATGTTGTCAAAATAGTGATATACAAGTAGTATTTAAATTTTTTTTTTAATCTCTTTTGTCGAAGCCAACCAATGTGTTTCTGTGTTTCACAGGAGGTGGTGGAAACAGAAAAGGAAAGAGCAAGAAATGGAAGCAGATGCTGCAGTTTCCACATGTAAGTCTGTGTGAGGAGCTGCGACAGAGCACAGGTAAGATGGTATTGTCCTCTCCACTCATCCTCTGTCTTCCAGCTGAGGGCTTTTATCTCAGGAAAATCTTTGTGGTCTTTTGTGTGTTGATTGAGTCGGAGACCTTTGAAGCAGATTATATCCATGGCGACCTGGATGTCATCCCACCTGACTATCCTTTCAGTCATTGTTTAACCATTCTCAGTCCTCTGTTGAGATCTGGAGGAAATCAGATTTTCAAATGTGGTGATAATGAGACCTTTTCAAAATCTTGTACCATTTAAAAAAAAAATATATATATTTTTACATTATTGATAGATATTTTGTCTAATGAACATAGTATGGTACCTTGTAAGCTGATCATATTTCTTGTTTCACTGTCTATATTAAAAGAGACAGAGAATTAGCTTAATCCAAGAACTTCTTTTTACAAATCAGTGCTTTACATGTAACCTGTCCTCAAACGTGGACAACCACAGTAACAACAAGACAACATTTTAATTTGGTGCAAAAGGATTATAGAACGGCTAGTATTTCTGTTTTCATTTTCTCTTCCCAAGACGCATCGTTCATCAGCCTGTGGTGCAGGAAACACAGGATGGCTTCAATAAGATGACATGAGATGTTTAGAAACAATATTAGACAAAAAATGTTCAAGAATGTCTTCTGGAGCCAAATTGTTCAATTCAATTGAGTTTCAATTGACTTTATTTGCGTTGCGCCAGTTCACAACAAAAGTCATTTCAAGACTCTTTACACAGAAAGCAAACATGTTCAGTGCTGTCCAATTCAAGCCTTTAAGGACGAGAAAGGGAGTTTTGAATTTAATTGGACAGTGGTGTGGTGGCATGAGCACTGGAATTTATAAGAGTGTGATATGAGGTGTTGGTAAGTGGTTTTGGGAAAACTGTAAACAAGTAACAGTGTCTTGGCTGATACAGGAACACAGAGGGCGTATTATTTATAGTGTGTCAGTGGTGAAAAGAGCTCAACTCTACAATATCAACTTTCATTCAGAGACCTAAAATGACAACTTCATTTTTATCCAGTGAAATTATGTTCTTGGATTTTGAGCACAAGGGTTTGAAAGATGTAATTAGGCACCAGATTTAGAGGAGAAAAAAACAAAACAAGAACAAACAAACAAAACAGAACTTGCGTTTTAAGTGTGATTTCACTGAAGAAAGTGTGGACAGTAGTTAATCTCAGTCAGTTGCTTTTGAGTAGCTGTATTTGAAAGATATCCAGGTTGCATGGATAAGTAAATGTAGCCTTAGTACTGTAATTATAAAACATATAATTGGATTTTTGGATCAGGTGCTGAAAAAGAAATGTATATAGAAAGAGCCCCAAGTATAGATCCCTGAGGCACTCCAAAGCTTTAAAATAAGAAGCGTCATCAGTCACAACAAACTTTATTTTCAAACAACTTTTCAATTTTATTTCTGATAAACATGTTTTTATAACTCTTGTTTATTTCTAGTAACTGTAGATAAAAATAATGTCAGCACTACTATTCAGATTGACTAATTTGAAGAATTATGTCAATTTTATGCCATTTTGACACTGTAAAGACAAACTTACCACACTATTGTCCCAAGGTACTAAAATAACCCATTGATTAATCTGAACTGTGAAATATGAAAAAAACTGACATGTGAATTTAATTTTAACATGTCTTTAAGTCACAGTACTTAACTCTTTTTTTGGAAGGAAAAACTGTGACACAATGTCCAAACTGGGAAATGAATACATTAACTCAGAATGGCTGTATGTCTGCCGCACTACTTTTCATCTAAAGCTTTTATTCCTTTCCCTGATTGTTTGTTAAAGAAGCAGCAGCAGCTATAACTTGTTTGTCGTTTGCACTGTGGGCGTTGGTATGGTGACCTTGAGATTCATAATGCAAAACACACAGTTCTAATGAAATGTGATCTGATCATCCTGGAAAAATGATCAGATCAGTGTTTATTTTTCATTTCCTCTGTGTACAGTGGTGGCGATGGCCAAACAGTACAGTACAGAAATAGATATCCAAGATATTCATCAGCAGCAGACCTCATGTTTTGCACAAAAAAGTACAGATGAATGGTTCATTCTTACTACTTTCCCAGGAAAAATAAATCCCTTTAAAAAGCCACAGATTATATTTACATTTCTCTGTGATCATCATGTATCAAGGTGAGATATGACATGTTACTTACTGAGCTTTGGACAGAACTAGACCAATTGTTCCCACCATTAGCAAGCTTTAAACAAAGCTTACGTATCAGCCAATATAAAAGACAGGGAGACTGACCTGACCTGCTGATTTAGGTGAAGCGGCCACAGTTCTGCAGATTACTTTTAGAAGTTTGGGAGTGTTCCTCAAAACTGCTGGGAAATGTTATTTTTCTGAAGTTTTTACCAACCCCAGGGAAATGAAGAATGAACTGAAATCTTTCATATTATTTCACATTTGCTTGTTTATCTGATAGATTTTTCTCATAAATAAGCAATATCTGACCTGGGTCATTGAAAGGACTTATGAATTTTTTTCATTTCCCCCCAAAACAACAGCTACACTTGTTTTAAAAGGGGGAAATATTAGGATAACTTGCAGGGCTTCCTGCTCAGCCTGGAGCAGTGTGGATTTTTTTCTGTTTGCCAAAAGAGTTTGATCCCTGGAACAATAACAAGCTGTCACAATCTGTCATTGATGAAGAGAATCAGTTGCGACCAGAAGTCGGTTGCATGGTGACACTGAACACATGAGGGAAAGAAAAGTGGAAAAAACAAATCTTGCTGAAGCAGAACCACAGAGGAAGCTGTGGTCTCTGCAGAAGGAGGAAGCAGACGAGTGTTTTGCTCTTTTCAAGCAGCAGTTTAGTTACTTTCGTTTTAACAAGTGATGGGTTACTGACTGTCTATGATAGATATCAGATTTGATGTGTTATGTAGTACTTTATTTTAATCTGTTCAGAACTGTAACAGGATGCCACAGATCATTTTAAGTATTCTGTCACTTTTTAGATGTTTTACCTGGATCGTGTGGTTTAAAGACGTGGACTGTCCTACATTTTAGATATTGACGCATTGTGCTTGGCATTGGGTGTAAACTGCCAAGACCCACACATATAGCCTTAAAAAGAAAAATCATAAGCCATGAAAAGAAGTTCATTTGTTCTTTGTTCTGCAAAGAGATAATTCTTCAATATCTTTCATTCAGTCTGTAAAACTGGGCTGTAAAACCTGGAACATTTAGAAAACAGCAATTGGGGTACAGTTGAGTATTTCAAATAGGCATATTTAACTCAAATCATACTCTTCAACTGTTAAAATATAAATTTTACTCTTTTCATATTTAGGCTCACTGTACACAACATATTGTTCTGACAAAATTAAATTGTTTTATCTTCTCAAATTAATAACTGGTACAGTAATAGGACAATGGGTTAAAGTTTGAGAATCTTATGAATTATTCTAGATGATATATTTTGGACTGGAAATACATTTCAAGAACTTGTAACCTCATTGTGTGGTAACTTATTTGTACAATTAGAAGGTTATATGAAGTATCTACCAAACTTCCTTATTTTATTAGTTAACATTACAACTTTCTTTATGAGATATTTCTTTACAACTGAATCCACCAACTAATATGCAATGTTTCTTCTCTTTTTTTTTTAAAGAAAGCTGGAAAAGTCAATTATACAACCTTGTTGCTTTCTTTTGGGGTCACCGCAGTCTTAAAATATGTCATTCACCGATCTGCTCAGTTCTGCACGCTACTGTGACATCACAGACCCAGAAAAGTGTAAAGTTCTTCAACCTCCACACCTCTATCTCATCATGCAGCATTTACTTGCTCCAGATGGGTGGAGACAACTTCAGCAGCTGACTCAGCCCGTGTGTCTTTTGATATATTTTTACATATCAAACAGACGTTTGTTTCATTTCTGCACTGTTGGGAAACAGGAAATGTAGCATTTGCAGAGTTTTACGATTTCTCGTTTCAGTCAAAAAAAAAAAGAAAAGAAAAAATATGAACTTGATCATGAAAACAACTTCATGCGATGTGTCAAAAATGGCACCTGTTACCATCTATGACTCTGATCATTTCCTAACCCCAACATCATATTTAAAAGTTTTTTTCTCACATCTTTTCACAGTCATCTTGCCGATGATTCTTGAGGTATTGTCATATAGTCCTCCACTTGAAGTGAGCCTCTGAAAAATTGCTCTTTCAAGGGTTATCAGAAAAAAAGTGAGACACCCTTACATGTGAATGGGCATAATGGAGGGGGAAGTTTTGAGTGGCGGGTTCAAGACTGGTGATTGGAATGTCCCTACCATGACACCCTTGACTTTTAAACTGAATAGATTAAGTTTATTTACATGGCGCCTATTCTCAAAAAGTCATCTCAGAGCTCTTTACAAAGAAAGCAAACAAATTCACTACAAAACCATATGAGATAGTCCAAGTAAAATCCAATTAAAGTCAATTTCATTCTAATTCACTGCAACCCATTATTAACCAGAATCATTTTTGTTGGTTCATCTCAGCCACAACTATGTGAGTACATGTCCCCAAGGCGGGCTTGAATCGATTTCTTGGAAAAGAAAACCTCATTGTAATCAAAAGCTGTTGGTGCTTTTTTTGAGTTTGGTCCTTAGTGTGGAGGGGTTTTTTTGTGGGCAGACAAAGAGCTGATTGAGTTTTCTCTGAGGAAGCAGATGGTAACAGTTCTCTAGGCTATTTTTGAAATTATTCACAATATTGTCAGAGTCCTTTGTTTTTGTGTTTCTGCCTCCAGTTCGCATTAGTTTTAACAGCTCTGGTCAAATCTTGTGAACTGCAAACAGAAGCTTGATTGTTGCTTAACTTTTTTTTTTTCCCTATTTTTTGCCAACTTGTTTCATTGTCATTAGTTGGCTGTATACAGAAAATTACTGCATTTATTAAAGAAACACCATTACCGCAAAAAAAAAGAAAAAAAAGAAAAAGAAATCTGTCACTTAATTTGTCTGGCGATTCTTATTTAATAGATACAAACAAAAAAAGATTTTTAGTGTCGTCTTTGTGGTAAGGAAATATAAACAAATCCCAAATTTGATGCAGCAACACACCAAAGAAAATTCTTTAGGCTTTTCCCATTTTTAAGGGTCATCACACTGGATCATAGTGTTCCTCTACATCAGATGCTTTTCTTGACTCAGCCTTCCTCATTCATCTTGATTTCCTCCTTATTTAACACCAGTTTGTGCAATGTTGGATTTAATGTCCAGCCCAAGGACACTTCAGTCCATGACGTGGTCCGGGATCAAACCAGCTTTCTGGTTGGATGGAGAAACTAACTCCACACCCACCCAAAAAAGTTTTAGAGAAGCATGTTTGTGCTACATTTGTCTTCCTTTTGATTGCACCTTTGAATTGTTTGGGAACTGACTCAGTTCAGATGAGGATACTAATTTTTAATCCGTGCACAAATTTATTGGACACAAGATGTTCATTCTGTTTGGGTTTTATGATGCTTCATACATTTTCAATAGGAAACTTGAACTCATCTCATCTCACTACACATGTCCACTGTCTTTATGCCCATCTGAGATGAACAGTTCACATTTTTACTGAAGAATTGATTTTCAGCTTCCACATTGTGTGATGCAGTTTAGGTTACATTTCTGGATGCAGTGGTGGACTACGTTCAGTACCAAATGTTTCCCAAGATACATCTGAGCTCATCTGGTTATACTCATCACAAAAACATGAGAGTTTCTTCTGCTGCAGTGGCAGCTGAGGAAGCTGAGCAGTGGTTTCTTGTCTTGTTCTTTTATGCACTGAAATTTCCACTGATTTCCAGAATATTTTGTTTTACACATTTTGTGTTCTTGATTTTTTTTTTTATAATCTTCCCAGAAATACAGTAATCAGCATTTGAAGTGGATCAGAAATGCACTTGTGCCATGCCATAGGGAAAATTTTGATGAAATGTTTAAATCTACTTCCAATGTGACCACTGCATTTTGTAGAGTTTAACCTGCACTTCACTGTCTTATACTGTTTAAAAGCTTGTTGAAATGAGGTTTATGTTCATCTGAGGGCCACAAATGTAACACCAGATTAATGCTTCATCGAGAAATATTCAACAGGAACTCAACAAATTGACTTAAGAATATGAAGACAAAAAACATTTACAACTAGTTTTTGCTGCTAAAAACAGAAGACCCCAAATGTGGAGTAACCCTGTCCAAGCTAGTCTTTCTCTTAATTATTGTTTTTAAATAAGTATTTCTTATCTTTTTTTTAAACTTCATATTCAGCCAAACTTAAAGTCACCCCAGTTAAATTATTATTTTGCTGCTCATTACTTTGGCTTACATCTCACTCAGTACCTCATTTGTAAACAGGAAGAGGAATGTAAATGTTTTTCTTATGTCTCTGAGTGGTTTGATATCTCCTGCAGATTAATGAAAGCAGCATGTGATGAGAGTATAATAGGAAAATTGTCAAGGCATCAGGAAGTTCCTATTTATTTTTTCATTCCCAGTGTTGTGTTTTTGGGCTGAGATGCCCATGTATATGTTTACAGACATTGACCTGGACTGTCAGCGCAAACACACAAGCCACATTGTCAGGACAAAGATGAGGCAAAAAGACACAGCAATTCATGGACCTGTAATAAAACTTGTTTGTCTCGAGCCCTGGCGTGGCGACAGGCAGGCGGAGATCAAATGAGAACTGGCAGGAAGGATAGTTTTCTTCCCAATTGTTGACCTTTTATACAAATTAGATCCAATTCTTTTGATAGTTGAAAAGCAAAAGACATCAAGTCATTTGTAATGCCTAAACCTAACCATATGGGTTGTGGTTCTTTAGCCTAAACAAACTCTGAAAGTTTCAGGAACTGCTGGGAGAAGCTGTAGAGAGGGAAGTTACAACCTGTAGGAACGGGATTTTAATGAATCCAGAACTGGCTTTCAGACCATGTCGCTGCAGGTTTTGGCCAGGTTAAATAATTTTAATGCTGCTCTGATGATTTATCCTTAATGCATTTAGTGAATCCTCATTTCCACTGAGCTGCAGTTAGGTCTGCAGGATGAAGAGGAGAATCACAATTTCTGTACACGCGTACATGTGACCTCATTTATTTTAACTTGGTTCATCCCTGCAGTCAGATGGTGGAGCGTTCGCTTATTTCCATGAAACATGAACAGCAGTTTTATTGGTCACACTCACACAAAGTAAAACAAAACACTATTCATCTTTCAGGCCTGTGACTGACAATTGATTAATCCATACAATGCATCACTTCTGCCTTCACTCTTCCTCATTTATGGTGTTTGGGGTGGTTCATGACCAAATACCTGCAAAACAAACAGCATTTTATGCTTTCTGTACAACTGGATGTTGAATTAGATAAATGACTGATTACAGTACGTAATCAATCTGCTTTCCCTTTGGGAGTTAATAAACTATTATTAAAAGAAGTTTAATAAACATCTGCATGCTTGAACAGCACCTTGTGTACATTTGTGTGTTTAATATTAGTATTAAGCTTAATACTGCACTGATGCACCAAAATGATGATTGTAGCCTTTTAAATTTATCCAACACAGAGCTTCTAGCTATCTTTAAGATTAAAATTTAACTAAAAAAACTCATGATCTGCTAATGAAATGTGAGCGATAAGTTCTAGTTAATTAACTTCGGCACAATAAAATCAGCTTAAATTGTCTTGAGAAACAGAAGTTACAAATTTACAGAAGTGCAATGGGCTGGAAATGGCTCCAGCAGACCCCCGTGACCCAGTAATTTGATTCAGCAGGTATAGAAAATGGATGGATGGATGTTTGCATCACTTTGAAATGATGCTTTAGGGTTTTGACTGTCATCACATATGTACAAATGAACCCATGTGCAAAGAAGCTCATCAATGATTTATGCATCAGCCAGTGAAATTCCAAAAATAAGGGTATGACACCTATAATGGTAGTGTGGAAAGGTGTAGTGCTCCCAGACACAGCAGTACCTGTGTGTAGTTCTTGTTTTGACTATTATAAAATAAAGAAAAGTCACTATAATTCGGTGTCCTGGTCTTACCTTTTAGAAAAAAACTGTAAAACAAATGTCTTTACTTTTCCTTTCTGTCTTTTTTGCTTTCATTTTTTTCCAAATCAAATTTGGAGCAGGACTTGTTAAGCATGTGGCTGTGATCTCATTGTATTTTCCAGGTTATGCTCATTTTCAGTAAAGTGTAGAGTCTTTGTGACTTAAAAAGAAAAAGCAGTGTTGCTTTTCAAAAGAGACCACAGTGAAGAATATACTGCATATTCAATTCAATAATATGTTATTCATCCTTGAAGAAAGGTTGTATATTGCATTAACTCTGTGCTGAGTATCTTTAAAGAGTCATTATAGTGTGTTATTGCTGTGGGCAGGACGGATTCTGGCTGAAGACACTGTTGTTGAAACCCTGTGTTGTGAAGGGGATGTTCAGAGTTTTCCATTAGGTTTTATATTTTATGAAATATCCTTCTATAGTTGGTCAGGTTGCAACACCATCTCAGTTTACTTTGGGAATGCCATGGCTGGCTGTTATGGGGTAACTTTCCCAGAACTTGAAGGAGTTAATTCAATCAATGCAGAAATGGTGTTAATGTGCAAGAACGTAAGTTATGATGTGAACCTTTAAAGCTAAAAAGGTTATGTTTTTCAGCACGCCACATGTTCAGAGTCCTAAACAGGTTCTTTTATAAAGATTTCTTTTTATAATTGTTAATATTTTTAGTAGAGACAGACCAGAAAACCCCTTGTAGAACAAATATGCAACTTATTTTCAAGAGGTTTTCTTCCCACACAGCCTAAAACAAGAGAGAGAAAAAAAGAAAATCAGGGGCATATTAGGACAAGAGCAGCCTGAAGAGAAGAAGTTTTGTTTATTTAACAATAGAGCATATTCTTTAATCAACAATGCTGGAAAACCTGAAAACAGGCAGTAGATTTAATTAAAAAATTTTTTTTGCTAAGACTTTGTGGAGTGAACAATCTTTTGCAGCAGTGGTGCTTCCTTTTTTCAAAGGCGCTAGGCAAATACTGTCTGTGCTGATTTGAGTTCAGTCAGACGTGTTCACACACAGAGGCAGGAAACACGTGGTTGCACAAAAGAAAAAGAGAAAAAACTGATCAGGTTTTAAACTAGCAATATCCAGCAGTGCAGAAGAGGTAATAAACTTTCTTATAAGAAAAAAGAACTGGAAGATTGAAAAAAAAATGAATGAAAACGTTGCAGATGAGTTCTGTACTAAGGGAAGTAAAGATTCATGTGTGAAAAGCTTTAACAATTGCACTTTGCTGTCTTTGCTGTAATCAGAAAGAAGATATGAATGGTACAGAGACAACTTGGTTATGTTGCACAACAGTGTTTGTTTTCCTTTGTTTTTACAAATTTTCTTCCAGCGTGAAGACACATCTATGCCCGCTGAGTTGCAGCAGTGAACCAGGGGTCAAACTTTTAAACTTTTTTTTTCAATTAATTAATTTAAAAAAAAAAAAAAGATTTTTGTGGCTTTTATTAAAACTGGCATGACAGGAAATGGGGGCAGAGAGAGGGGGAGAAGACACGCAGGAAAGAGCCACAGGCCTGAAGTCGAACTTGAGACGGCTGCACGGAGATTTTAATCTCCTAAACTTGTTTGGAAACATTTATCACATGCAGAGGAATGGCACAGGTTGGTCCAGGTCAGCTTGTGATGCCAGGAGCTAACAGTATTTTTTTTCTCCTAACATTGAGCTCTGAGATGGAAGATTTTTGTGTGAAAATCATTTGAACTTAAATGCAATTGATAGAAAATACCGATGTATGTCAATATTTCCTTTTATTTTGATGTTAGTCTGGCCATTGTTGACTCTTAAAATCTGGTAAATCCAACCTCAGATGACAGCACATGATTTTTTACACAGTGTTATTATTTGTTTCACAACGATAAGCCCAAAAATGTGTGAAAATCTAAATATACAGTATTGCTTCCATAGAAATTAAGATGGCAAAAAGCAGCTGAGTGCTGCTGATCAAATGCACATGTGACTGTGTGTGAGGACCTGTATGCAAGTAAAAAAAATGTAGACAGTTTCCTTAACGTTCACAATTTAGAGTCCGTCCTTCAACAACAGGAACTGTTTCTGAGCACTCACACAGCACAGATGGTCGGCGTTTCTGATGCTTTGTGTTGACTTCTTCATAGCAATAAACAACCAATCAATTTTTTCATTCTTGCTAGTCAAAACAGCCGGACGCCCTTGACGCTGTCCCAACCTTGTGTTTCGATGTGTGGATTGTATCTTTTATTTGAATTCAGTGTATGAATCTTCCAACGTCTCATCTTGCTGGTGTCAGTGTTGCTTTCTGCATGGGTTGGTTTTAAAATCTTTAATTTAAATGACATGTCATATCATGGATGTCTGATTGAAACAGGTGCACTGAGGTGTATTGTTAAGTGATTTGAAAGTTAAAAGATTATGTCACTAAGAATACCTCCTTTTTCTGGCGCAGAAACCTACATTGCTGCAGTTAAAGTTGGAGACATATTACCTACTTTTCTTTGGAAAAAAACATGATTTAACAACTCCACTCTGGGGTCAAACGCTTACCCCCATGATCATCCCAGAGTCGCATTTGTTTCCACTTGATCAGCCACAGTTTTATTCTCCTTTCAGCTCTGCCTTTGGTCTCGACCAACACTTCAGAAACGTATGAGGCTTTTTATGTTCTGCATGTTCTTCTTACTTCATCACATGGTTCCAATGCTTGACTCTCTGATGTTTTAGACGTAGAAGAGGTGCTGTTGACTCAACCATATTTCTTTTATGTGAGTCCTGCGTCTTAATAAAATCTAATCTTAATAAACTTTAATTAGATGTTATTGCATGGGATGAACTTGGAGACTTGTTTAATGGTGTATTTCAAAATAACAGTTTGGACCCCGTGAAAAGTTGGAGGCATATCCTGAGGCCTTTACACAGCCCTTTATGGGGAGTTTGAACAAATATATGTTTGTAGAAAAGGAATCTTCTCATTTGTCCTCTGAATTCTGTTTTCAGTAGTGATTAAAGGAAATTTGCTGTAACTTCATGCAACAGTCTTGTGACTTCTGCTTATGTGTTTGTGAGTTTTTGCCCTTAAATTAAGGATTAAGTGCAAAATATGAAAAATCCATGTTGTCAAATCCTGCTGATGCTCTTCAGCTCAGAAGTTGTGCAAAATCTGCCAAAAGCCATGCAACACAGCTTAAATTATAATTTTTATATTTGTGCTCCATGTATGGAGGCTTCAGTCACTTGCAGCTGGTCCAGTTTCGAGCTGGGTTAGGGTTTATCTAATAAATATCACTATGCACAAAACCTTAAAATAAAACATAGTTTTCCCAGGTTTTATCTGGCCATATGTTTTGACATTTGAAATATCAGCTTTGAAAAATCCAGTTAACAGTGCTGCTAACTGCAGGGTCGAATTTAAGAACCCTGGAGTCAAGAGGTGTACAAAAGTTAAAGAAAAAATATTTTTGCTGTTCTTATCTATGGAGAACAGTGAATTTAGAAAAGCTAAAAGCTCTGCTGCCTAATCAGCAATCCAAAGTATGTGGAGTCTATGAATCTCTGGTGTTTCCATTTCAGTGAGATCCAAAGCAGAAGACAAGAAGTTCAGTTCTGCACCTGCATTAGTCAAATCAGTATTGTAGGCTGGTAATGGTTAATATGTTCATCATTGTGCCAGTGAATTGTGACCTCAGCACAGTGACATGACACTTTTTAACCAGGTCTCCACTCAGTGCCATTGGTCATCTCAAACAGTGGGCATGTCCACTGAGGAAAAGACTGTTACAAGAACACCAAAGGTCCCTCAAGGACCTGGATTGGGGAACACTACCCAACAGCATCTCCACATGACTATTTTCTACAATTAAAGAAAATTTGTATATTGGTACATATGTGCGAAAAATTACTTTCACATTTTTAACTGAAAGTTTTCACTGGATAGCTGCTGTGAAAATGTCCTCCTGCATGCAGATTGGAGGTCAAATCTCTGCTCTTTACAGATGATGTCACCCTTCCTGCACACATCACAGAGTGGCAAAGCTCTCGATCACCTGGTGTGACATTTTCACTGCAGGGACTGTGAGGCCTACAAAGCCTACAGGTGGCCTGACACAGTTTTCCATGTGTTGGTTAACGTACAGCATGTCCAGGACAGTGCTGGACATGCGGTTTATGGACATCACACCTCCAGCAATCCATTGAGAAAGTCCACTGATCCACAACCAGATAATAATAAACTCCCAGAAGTGGGAATGTCATATTTCACGCATGAGGAGCTAGTGTGGGGCTGACCAAGCATCTTTATGAACTGTAATGAAGCAAATATTTGCTCTTTTTGAGAACAAAACAATGGTTTTTGAATTTAAAGGGCACTATAGTCTGTTAATTAGAAATGTTAATTACTCCCACTAGTGAACGACGTGCTGATTTTCATTGCTGACCTTCCAGATATTTGGCTGTCCTGGCCTTTTCTTTGACTTTCTTTGCTCTCCACAGACTTCTTCATTGTTGCCGCTTCTTCTTTTCTTTTAGTCTTCGTCTCGGCTTCGCTTCACGCTGACCTCCTCCGTTCACTTTGCAGCAGGACAGAGGACGAACATTAGAGAGAAAAGGGATTGTCAAAGTACCAGAGAGGGAAACAAAGGATGTGGCAGTGCAAAGATAACTAGAGCAGAAAAACCCAAAGTGGGATAAAACAGAGCAGAACATAACAGAACAGGCCAATCTGTCTCCATCAGTCACTGGGTCATTGACTGGAAATGTCTTACCAGAGCGATAAGACACATCAGTGAATCAATCAAAGTGACCCTCCAACAATTTATGTTCATTTACTGCCTCAGGAAAAGAAAGCTTTTCTCCCTCCAGATGGATGTTTTTATGAATGAAACTTCCTCACAAACCCAGGTGGAATTTGAGAATTGATCTCACAAAGGATTGGCTAAGGTGGAAAATCTCTATCCCATTAAAAAAAAAACAAAAAAACAAATGATATCACTTTGGCATCAAGTACCATCTTTTTAAAAAGAAAAGAAAAGAAAAGCTCATGTTTTTTGGCCTTTTATTGTAAGTTACCCAATCAGGACCAGGGTTTCATGGGTTACTCCAACTTTTCACAACTTTTGTCCAGTCTTTTTTTTCTTTAAATTTATTTTTTTTATCTTGCTAACAAACAGTCAGGTTTTATATACCTGGAATAAGAACTACTTTAGAGGGTTTCCAAGTTGTGGGAAACCCTTCTGAAGTGCTACACTGTGCACACTGTTTAAACTATTTTAGAAAAGAGCTGGAGGACATCTGCAGTAAAATCCATTTATAAATTACTTGTTAAGTTACAGCCAAAGATCTGATATGCTTCATCCATTGTGTAAGTCACATCGATGGTTTGATAAAATGTGGATATGTGTGCTGCAATTAAATGCTGCAAATAGGGAGGACAGTGAAATGATTGTGCGTAGATTGTGAGTAGATTAAAAAAAGCAGCTATCTTCCCTGTTAGTAGTAGGTGATATTTTGTAATTGCAGACAAAAATGATATTTGCAAAACATCTGTAGAAAAATTAAGAAAAATATAAAAAGGTGGAAAAAATTAAAATTATATTTAGGCAAATTCTTTGTTGTGAATTTTTACAAGTTACATTGAGTGAGTATTTGTTATGGAATGCTCAGGATCACACACACACACACACACACACACACACACACACACACACACACACACACACACACACACACACACACACACAAATGGAAAAAAAAGAAACCTGTTACATGTTTGTTGACAAATCAAGGTTCATGCTATTTTATGTAAATAAGACATAAAAAGTTATATGACTGAACAAAAATGGCCTTCTTTTTTCCCGATAAAAGGGTCTATTACATTTATTACTCCTTTGAAGACAAACTGTTGCACAAATGCAGAGAAAAGCCTAACGATAAAGGAAGAGGAGAATTTGATATGGTAAATTATTTCCACAAAAGAGGTAATAAAAACAGAAAAAGAGCTAATTTGAAAGAAGTTGTGCTTTTAATTTATTGAAAAACTTGAGGAAACTGATGTTTGTTTGGTTTTTTTTGCCAGTGAATCAAGATCTTGAACAGTTCTGGAAGCTCGTCCCACAGATGAAGCTGCTTTACCTGTTGTCCTCCTTGTAAAATAATAGTGGACTTTTTAAAACTTTACATTATATTCCAATGTGAATACTAGGGTATGTAATTACATTTTTAGCTTTATATTTTTATTCTTACATCCTTAATGTTCCACTTTAAGTTGTTACTCAGTTCTTTTGCTGTGACAACACAAGATTTTCTGATTCTGATGTAATATTTCAAAAAGGAGATTTTCCCATGTTTTCTTAAGAATGAAAAGTTCTCAACAGATTTATCATTCCTGACTTGTTAGTGTTTCCTTGGGAGATCCAATTCATGGTACTGGATTATAAAGATAAAACCTTTTCCTGTATTTATTTACACTGCTCTGCACGAAAGGTCTTACGGACCCTTTTCTTTCTTCTTCACTCACAACAATCTCTTTTTTTCTCTCTTACACAGTCTCCTTCAATGCCATTTGTTTGTGTGTAAAACATGTTGAGTTGCTTTGCATCCTTCAGTCTTTCATGCAAATTCTTGTTTTGTTATTGTTATTTTGTTTTGCCTTGAAGCACAACTGGACAACCCCAGAAAGAATCAACCCAAGATGCCTTTCCCCTAAATTGTGTTTCATTCATTCATTGATTCATTCATATAAAATCAGTTCACAGTGAAATGCCATGCCAGGGCCACTTGTACAGAGAGAAATCCCACAGTTCCCTTTGTGTAGCACTTGGCGACAGTCGGGTAAAAACAAGCCATCGTTTAGCAGAGCAGCCATCTGGCATGAGTGGTGGGGGTCAGGAGACGAGAGGAAGAGAGGGGGGCAGCGTTTTGTTTGCATTTGGTTGTGCCAGTAACTGCATAGAAGGACAGAAACAGAATCCTCATCCTTCTGTTTAAGCGCTAGAGTTTACCATGACATGGATGACTGAAAATGTAAACTGACCTTCAACCTATCAGCATACGCCTATGTTACAGATAGCGCTCTTCAAGTTGAGAAAGCTTCTGTACTTAGATGGAGTTTTTTAAAAAAAAAAGCCCCCTCAAAAACCCCAAAATACAATAAAATAAAAAAACCATATAATGAACTCTCATATACTACAGTTCCTGTGATGTGCAGAGAAGAAGAAGAAGAAGGGGGACCTATAAGATCTATGAGACAGTCTAGAAGGAGCATTTGACAATATCACAATACTGCAGCTGAAAGAAGGTGGTCTTACAGATGTTATAAATGTGAATTCAACAACAAGGAGAAAAAACCCTCCCAGAAAACAGGGAACCAAGATGATACTATCCAGGGTAACTACATGATCAGTTAGGGTGCTTCTGATGTGTTTAGTTTAAAAGTAAAACAATAACTTAGACCGTACAGTACAACCATAAAAGTGATCTAGACCTTTGGGCCTTTTGGAAATGCTTTGAGAGTAACCAGTTATTTGGTTTCATCTGCTTCATGGATACATATAGCTGAATATCATCTGCATAGCTATGGAAATTTATTGTTTTGTTGCTGAATAATGTTACCTGATGGAAATATAATGAAAAGTAGTGGTTCCCATAAAAGTCCATTAATAACTGCTGTGAGAGGACTTATTATTTTCCTGGACAAACTGGAATCTATTTTGGATAAGACTTCTTGTGTTTGTAGCCTGGCAACAACTGACAAAATGACATTATTCTGAGATGTATTTGACTGCATTTGCAACTGTTTCCCTCATCTGCCTGCATATGTCAGAGCACAAAGATCTTTGTGTTTCTAATATAATTGAACACATTCTCAGTGTGTGTTGTGTTGTTGTGGGTTGTGACAACAGAAGTTATTGTTTTGTGTGTCTTGAGTTTCTTGCTTAGCCAATGAAGATCAACAAAGGCAATCTAGACTTGGGCTGCTTTGATTTTTGATTCAGTATGTTAAATTAAGTGATTCTAGATTATTCAAATATTCCTCTTTTTGGAGAAAAAAAATGTTGCAGTTTACTCCAGATCAACGATAAACAGCTAGGCTCTCACTTGTAAGAAGTGCAAAAGCAAGGGCCTTGTCAAGACATGGGGTTGTATTAGTACTCTTGGCAAAGGTCATTTAAACGTCACTGAGGCAGACTGAAATTTTAGAATAATATATTTTCTGGGGATATCCACATGTGGAGAATTTGAAATGACAAATGGATTGATGACTCTGTACTGTTGAACACCTTAAGATGTGTTTTCAGGAATTATGGAACAAAATTACAACTGATGTGGTTGTTCCTTTGTATCCTGAATGTCAGAATACCTGTTCAGTGATGTGAGAAGAAATAAGGACAGCACTAAATTGTGAGGGCTTTTCCTGTCCCATATTTTTGGGGAATATGTTAGACATTTTATTGAAAAAAATATGTCATTAACAAATTAAATAAAGCTGATAGGGGAAAAAACTATCTTGGGTTCATAAAATTAAAACTATGACTTTTTTTTTCTTTTTGCATTTACCATATCATCCAAACATTCTGGCCTTCTGACTTTCTGGATGTCTTTCTATAAGCTAATGCAAAACTAAACATACACTTCACTTATTAAATAATATGTTTCTGATGCACAATGGCATGCGGGTAAATTTCCCATGATACTTTGTTATATTCCTCAAAAATCCAACACTTTCTTCTGACATCAGAGGAGTCAGGTGTGTTTGGACTAAAAATGCTGATTGAAAGAAGCAGTGATGCTTTTGAGCTGGAAACAGTTTGAAAACCTCATCTTTTACATGGTTTTTTTGTGCAGAAAAAGACTACAGCAGCCTCTGTGAGCGGCAGCCAATCGGACGTTTGCTGTTCAGACAGTTCTGTGAGACGCGACCTGAGCTGAGACGCTGTGTCAAGTTCCTGGACGCTGTGGTAAGAAGAACGTTTGTGTTCCAGCTGCAGTGAGGTAGACTGGGTGTGTGTTTACTTGACAGTACACCTCCACGTGTTCTGGTGTGCATTGATAAAAGCAATGGAATGTGTGCATGTTTCTGTCTTTTTTTGAGTCATTTTTGGCTGGTCTCTTGTGAGGTTTTATTCTTGGATCCTTGTGAGGGTGGAAGTGTGAGGGGATGAAGAAGAAAGGCAGGGGACTTAAGGACTTTTGTTTCCATTTCCCTTAAAATAATCCTCTTTTCCTGTTACAGCCAGGCAAAGAGGGTTTTTGTGTGTGACAGAATGTGGTGGTAAGAAGGAAGTTGAGCATTGAAATATAGAACAAAAATGTTTGATGAAGCATCACATGAGCCAGCAGGGCCCTCATCACAGACATGTGAAGGGGCCCTCATCACCTCCCCTGCAGAAGAGAAAGGCCTCCAGCTGTTATTTACATGTCTTTGTGATCATTTATGTGTGTGGTTCTTTTGTGTCTTTTTGAGCCAACTGCACAGTTAGTAGCATAGCTGAGGTTCAGAGTTAGAACAAGTGTTAAACCCGCAGGTGATGTAAGAAGGTAACGTGACATCTTCAACCTTTTGCACGGTCGCTCGCGCCTGTGGTTGAACCTGAAGCTGAGGACTGTGTTGATCTCAGCTCCTGTATCCTCAAAAATTCACATCAACCTCTGTAGGTCTTTTTTTGTGTGTCTTTGGTTAAACCAGCACAAGCGATCTTTTTCAGCTCAGAGTCACTCCAAATCCATGAAGCTTAAGTTCCTGTCACATCACTGTACGAGGTTAACGCCTTCTCTAGTCATGCTGTTCTTGAAATTTTTAGTTTCTCCTGGATTGGTTTTCACAATAGCTCTAAGAAGTAGCACCGTCGTTATTGATGTATAAAATAATGCTATAAAACCATAATTGTTGCAAGAGACATGTCCGGAGTTACTTTTGGAGGTTTTTAACGATGGCATGATGGGAGACCATGAGAGCAAGATGAAGATTCAGTTCTCCAGTTCAAGGAGATGTGTCTCATTATATAATTTGGTCAACATTTCCTTCATTAAGGCCCATGCAGGGTGCCTTAATTTAAAGACCAACAAAAATGCATTAAAAGTGCATTATTTATTCACCAGGATCATTACACAATACATCATGTTCAGGTTTTGAGCTTATGAATGATTATATCGTCTTGTCTCTGCTTATAACTCTTGACATCTTTGAATAACTGCAAAATCATGCGGCAGATTTTAGTTTCTTTTTTAAACTACTGGGATGCCCTTTCATCTCTTGTCAGTCTGTGAAACTTAAACTGCCCCTTCAGGTGTCAGTTCACACCAACAATAATATTTCAAGCACAAGGGATCTCAAGTTAAGTGCTTGATAAAGTTGTTGAATCACCTTAGTGTCCTTTTAAACACTTAATTGATGACAGAAATCAATATGTATCTTTTTATTTATTACAGTGAGTAAATATTTTGTGGTGAATGTGAAAATAGTTTTATATGTATGTATGCTGTACTGAGCTGTGTGTTAATGTTGATAATGCAGCATGCATTTGACTTTTTTGACTCTTTAATGCTTATTGTGTCACTTGGCTGAAATTGTTTTCCTTGCCTGTACCTCTTAATATTTATTTTCTGTCTGTATATGTGTGTTTGAATGACGTCTTAGTCCCTTGAGCCTGTGTATTTTGTTCTTATGCATGTTTTGTTCTTTTAACTTAACTTCTGAATAACAACAGATATTTAAACTTCCGTATCAAGTGATTCATTCACCAAATCTTCCATCATAAACTCAAATAAAAAGTCAACAAGCATGTTAAAAAAATTTCTAGAAAAGGCCAGTCATAAAATATCATTAATCATTAGCTTAACAGGACAATAGACTGCATAAAAAGAACTGGACAACCCCCTGTGATGTCACCCATAGGTTTTCTAAAGAGTACTTTTGAAGCCTTGTTTCCGTCTCTCTGCACCATATTCGCAGGGACTGACACCACCCAACTGCGGTTAATCCAAAAATGGGCAGAAGAGCTGAATGATCAGCTCAGGTGGGGAAGTGGGTCTAGTCCCCACTACACGCACTTCCCCTCCAGTTCCATGCTAGTGAATGTTGTGTGCGTTCAGTTTTTCTTGCCTGTTACTGGATTTTTGAGAAATTGCCAGCTGCAGCTTTAAGTGGAAGCTGAAATCTAAAACGTTAACACAAGTAAAACCAGAATTGTGGGAAAATCTGCCTTCTACAGTAAGAGTGATCAGATATTTTAAAAAGCTGCCTTAGTGGCTTTTAACAGTATGCAGCTGACAGTGGAGTCTGGTTCTCATGTTTGTGCTTTTATGCAGGAAGTTTAATTATCCTGAAATGCATGAATGAAACACTTGAACTTTAGAAAGAGGAGGCGAAAGTGGAGTTTAATATCTGTTTAATGAAATACAGGAACTCTTGACTTATGGGAGTAAACTGCGTCAATGAGTTGCCCTCTTCCCATGCTGGACCTCTAACTAAAACACACACAAACAACAGACACAGCAGACACACATATTGGAGTTTATGCAGTTTTAAGGATCTTCATTGAAATTTCTTTTCAACTTAATGCAGAAGTCCAGCTCATGGCCTAAACCTGAACCCTAAAGCGAGTCTGAATCCTCGGACAGCCTTACAAAGAAATTTGGCTGCACAAAGACATGCACACACTCTGACCCCATCTGTTACATTGAACGACTAACTGCTCGCTCTGCTTGTTTGAGGAATGCTTCATTCCCACTGGAGTGTGTGTGTGTGTGTGTGTGTGTGTTACTTTCAGTGCATAGATGATAAATGATTAACAACATAGTTTCCTTCATTA
>JAOWBL010020498.1:0-25219 GCA_028564865.1 Zenarchopterus dispar
TGACCTGTCTGCATGCTGCTTTGCTCTCAACAGCATCCAAAAAATAAGACAGTACCTGACTCAATATGCAACTCAACCCCTGGTGCAGACCAGGATTATATGTCGTCTCGATTGCTGGAATTCCTTCTAGTCAGCCTTCCAGCTTGTGCAATCAGACTGCTACAAAAGGTCCAGAATGCGTCTGTGCATCTGGTCTTTAATCAAAGCAGACGGGCACACATCACACCTCTGTTAACTGATCTTCAGTGGCTACCTGTGGCTGCTCAAAATAAAACATGAGCCTCTGACACTTGCCTACAAGGTGATCTTGAGTCCACACCTGCAAACTCAATCATAAAGGCTTACGCCTCTTCACGAGCACTGCACTCTTCACAAGAACACAGATTGGCCTTGTCTTCTTACACAAGTGGATCTCAGTCCAGAATGTTCTCCCATACAAGTTACCTGTGGTCACAAGAGAAGCCGTTCCTTCCTACATTCAAGAAAGTATTGAAAACTGTCGTCTTTCAAGAACATCATCTGTCACACTTCCCCATAACCTCCTGAGCACTTGAATGTTGTCGTAGTGGTGCTTAGTCACCCTTATTTAAACAGTGTTGTGTGTATACCTACTTTGTGATCTACTATGTTGCTGTAGCTTGATTGTATTCCAATGTTTGAAGTCACTTTGGATAAAAGCTTCTTCTATATGTAATTGTAATCTTTCACCACCCGGCGTCTTAAATAGTGTAAGACATTGCCAGTCGTACAAGTCTCAACAAGTAAGAATAAGGGGTGCCATGTACTGTAAACTGTGAATGCATCAAGAGTAGTGAACAAGTAGATCAGGATTTGAAGTGCTCATTAAAGACTAGATAGGCTGTTATAAAACAATGTTTATTAACAAAATTTTGGTGCTTAAAATTCTTGTCATCAGCTAATATAACTTAAGTAATCACACAGTGCATCAAGTTACCCTTTCAGTCATTAAATCTGAAAGGGTAACTTGATGGCATCGTGAGAATATTCAGAACCTCTGAAGGTATTTACAATTTTAAACCAAGGATTATTGTAATGCACAAATTTAAAGTTAAACATCAGTGTGTGGCTCTTCTCACCTTGACAGGTGAATCCTGTCACAGCAGCGAAGTGATGTGAGATTTACAGGATGAAAAAGTTTGTAAATGTTAATTTATTCCATGTTTTAGCAGCAGAGCCCAGCATGTTAAAGGTTGGTTTTAGTTAATGGAGCAGCCACGCTCAATGAACATGTTCTGAGTTCTAATTTTAAGTAGCTAAACTCAGTTCTTTGGCTCAAAAAATCCTCTCCAGAGATGTGGCTCTGCAGAAGTAAAAAAAAAAAAAAAAAAATCAAATAAAGGCTTATTGTACGAATTCTGTTTATAGCACTCCAGTGATCTGTCATGATTTATGGTGACCTATTGCTTTTCTCAGAGACTTGTGTTGGACAAAGCTCACCATCAGATTCATATACTGAACTTTCTTCTTCTTCTTTTTTTTAACTGCTACAGTATATCACTGACTGTACCATATTTGTCAGTATTCCCAGTGCAGACAGTGACAACACATTTGTCAGCATTATGGGGAGAGTCCCGTGTGGGAAGAGTATTTTTTTTTTCCCATTTTGTGCACATATGTGCTTCCCTCTGCAGAGAAAAACTGGCTGAATAAACGAGGGCGTCATGCCATTGAGATATGCAGCAAATTGAGAAGTTTGCTGAGCAGCTAGTGTGAGGAAAAGTTCTGTGTAGAGAGAGCCAAGCGTTTCTCCCTGAAAACTCAATGTACTGGGGCAAACCATATAAATTCACAGCAAACATAAACTGCGGAATGACACTCAGGATTGCGTTTATCTATGCACACTGTCATATACTTTCTTATTGACACCTGCAGGACTGATCATAGGAAGACATGATTTTAGGACATGGTAATTGTTACACATAAAATCATCTTATAATTCTCACTCTGGACAGGTTAGAACAGTCCACAATAACCCACAGTGGATTTTTCCACAAACTGTCAGTGGAGTCGGGGAATTATCAGCACATTGTTCAAAGTAATAAGCTAATCCCACTTTCTGCCATCACAGGTCTGGATAATTAAAGCCCCCGACACAAATATGTCTGTGTGTGACAGGTGTTTCTAGTATCTGTGTGTGCCTGTCTCTCTGCACAGTCGGGATGCTTTCGTCTCGTCACACTCTTGTCATCACCAAACTCCACATGAATTCAGCTCCTGCAGCCTGTTTCTCACCACTGTCTCAGGTGTGAAAACATGTTGCAGTTCAAATGCTAAAAAAGAAAAGATATTTTATATTATCATTTTTACTCTTATCGTGATACTCCTGTTGCTGATGACAGGATGGTCATGGTTGTAGACATATCTATCTTCATCACACAAGTTTAATAATGACATATTTTTGACTGAAGAAAAATTCTTTTCAATGTTTTCTTGTCTGTTAGGACATGCCTTAAGCAATCTTAGGACATTTTAAAACCAAATAGCTGAATAATATGGTTGACATTATTGTGCAGGTTAATTGACTAATCGGATTGTAATCGTGTCAATAATCGATAGATTAATAGATAAAATAGTCGTTTGTAGTAGCTGCATTCATCTTTACAAAGTGGATATGTTTTCACAGGCAGAGCATCTGTTCACTGGTGGGAAGGCTGCTGGTCTTCTCAGTGCAAATGTTAAGTTTTAAGAAAGACATAGATGTGCTTATCCGTGCGCAAATGCACACTTCATACAAGCTCATCAACTTTATAGATCGATGACTTTAAATCCAGAATGACATGCGTGACATGATGAATGTGGTTTGTAATATTAACTGCTTTGAGGGGCTAATAAGAATTGAAAAATGTTACATAACTCCAGTTCATTTTAAGCTTGAGACAATACCACAGATGATGTAAATAACAAAAGCATGTGTACTACTGTCCACTAACCTCTGCACAACTATAAACTGTCAATTGATGAATTTTAAAACAGAGGATTCTGCACAGTTTCAGTCTAGAGGAGATGGATTTTTTTTCAATGGAACAAGCGTGAATGCTTTCAGACCTGAAAATCTGCCTGAATGCTTTCAGGCAGATTATTTTTATTCTATTTTTACTTTACATTATTCCATGTTTTTATCTGCACCGTCACATCAGAGCAATTTCCTAGTCTGTTAACCTGTTTACTGGCAATGGCAATAAAGTGATTCTGATTCTGATTCTGATTCTGATTCTGATTCAGACCTCCATATAACTGTTTTCTAAACTTGATTAGCTCATTATTACAGGGTGGCTAAGCTCATGTCTTCACACTGTTTGAGAGGTATGACGAAGCCTGGACAGTAGACAAGTTCTCACATTGCTACATGTGCCGATCTGTGGATGAAGCCAGGGCGTCTTGCTGACACCAAAACCAGCTGAATACGTGAACATGTAGGATTAAACAGAGTGCAGACTTTGGTAAAATCCAAAATGTACCCACTGTATTCACAAAGATGCATGTTGTACTGGATAAACACATTATTTTCCCAATATGGATAACACCTGTCTATAGTCATGTTCATTCTTTTAAAGAGTATGATGAATAATTATTTGCCATTACTGTTAGTTTCTCATTCGCTCTCCATTAACTGAGCAATATTTTCCATACTTTTAGAGTGTTCCCCCTTCTCTTCATTCATGCTCGTTTAAATGAGCAGTGATAGTCTGCAACCTTCTTTTTTGGCCCAGAGTCAATCACTTCAACTCCTCATGCACTCATTATACTGCATATATACTAATCACATAGAGATCTGCAGCAGTTGTCATAGCACGCATATGCTCGAGATGTTTCATGAAATTAACTATAGTATTGACAGTTATTCAGTACCTGGGAGTAAACACATCATCTATCCAACTTTCTGGTCGGAAAGAGGAGGTTTTAATGAGAAAATTGGAGAAACTGATGGATCACAGAGGTTTTTCTAATGTGGTTAGTAACACCAGAACAAACCTCCTCCTTTAGATTATGTATAATTGTGCTTTATTTTCAAAAACTAAGGATGAGCCATCTTTTATCCCACTATCAGAGCAGCCACAGGTGTGTAGATATACTGCCACAATCACAAGTTATAAAAAATGCAAATAAGCATCATTAGTACAGGTGGCCTTTGAGAGACAGCAAGGAAACAAATTATGAGGATGAAAATACATTGGATTTAGCTGTGAGCAGACGTCCGTCGTAATTTCTCTTTCACAAAAGTTTACGTAGAATTTGTTTTGTGACTGAACACATCTTAAAATGCAAATAATCTTATGTGATTAATTCTTTAATGCATGTGGGCTTTTTCCAGGTTGCTTAAAATATCAAATCTGAAACAGTACATAGATGTAATATTGTTCTGTGTATAAAGTTTTAGTTTATTTTTTAAAATCTATTTATTGAGTTATTTTTTCTTTAGCTTTGCCAAATGTTTGAACACTATGTCCTTCAAATATAATATTTTTAAAGGTTTTTCTTACATAAAATATCAATGTGAAGTTCCAGTAACAAGATTTAGTAATGGGACCTGGTGGTTTTATAACCCCCTGATTCTTCACTTTGAGCCATTTTGAAACATGTGGAGCTGTTTTGGTAGCACAAATGCCAGGTACCAGTGGTTGGCTCATCGGCTGAGAGATTTTCACCTCTGTGGGGTGAGGGATGAGACTTAAAAGTAGTCTCATTCTTTACTCTCTGCCCCATTTACTTGATAAAGACCTGGTCAGACCTCCCAGAAATTCTGTCACAGGATGCGATGAGAAATAATAAGCTGATCAAACAAAACTGAATAACGTTGCTGTCATGAGATGATGCTTCAGCTCCTTTCGCTTTTGTAGTCCCTGTTCAGTTCCTCCCCCATCTCTCTTGTGTGTCTTCTTCTCTGTCTGAGTGTTGGCAGCTGCACCAGATCAGGGGAGGCGTTCCTGCTCTACTCTTCTCTGCAGCTCCCTGCTGCTGCCAGTCTCCCATCCAACAAATATTATGTCTGCTCCTCAACCTCACAGAATAAATAAATCAAACAAAAATCTGTACAAAAGAAACAAATCATGACACCTCTGAAACAAAAGAAGGCAACTAAATCAACTGAAAAAAAACCAACTAAACATCAAATCAGTTTTTTCTAATTTCTTCTTCTCCTGGTAAACTACTTGATTTGTGATCACAATGTGGATTTTTTTGGTCACAGGTACGTTAATCAGCCCTCGGCCCAGTCTCAGTTACAGCTCCTGTATCTGGCTCTCAGCTTCTCTCAGCCAGCATGGACAGGAACCAGTTCTCTTTGTTGTGGCATGTGGCCCACCTGGTCCTTAAAGTTTCTCTCTGAATTTTCAGATTTTTTTTCTTTCTTTCTTTCAAAATAAAATCATTAACATGGGGGAATTCACGTGGATCCTGAACATGATTCCTTAAATGTTGCCTTTAGCTCAGACTTACTTGACTTTTCTCAAAACATGCACATCTATTTCTTTTCTTTTTTTAAACAAAAATCACTTGATCTTGTTCTGACCTAAAAAATTAACAATCTGTAGTATTCCCCCATATCGGTCATTGTTATCTGACTTTTTCAATGACCTTAATGTTAACTGATAACCTCAGTTATGAATAACTGAGTACATGTGAGAGGACATTTGCTTACAGTCAGAGAATGCAATAACTAAGTTTAAGAAAACAGTTCTGTTGTAGTTTTCTTCTCTGTTGTGTCAGGATGCTAAGAAAGATGGCTAGGTAGATTTTACTTCTGCACAGGTTGATTGTCTTGTTAAAACTCAATTTAATGATAGAGCAGACACAGAGGCATGGCTATATACTTATCCAGTGTTACCGTAAAAGCAAAACATGTACAGTAGATTAGCAGTTTCTTTGATTTCTATTAAAGAAACTTACCCAGAAAGGCTGTTGGTTAGAGCAATCACTCATCCTGCTAATAACTGTGTCCTGTTCAACAGTTATTCATTAGCACATACAGCAATAGCAATAGCATGTTTAGAAATACTAAACCAAATACAGAAATAAATTACACATTGTTCCACTACTTTTAATTAAAATAGCATCCTCACCTGTTCACATCTATGACCTGTTAATACATTTTATTTCTATACTACTGTAATGAAAACCATTTTAAGACACTATCCCTAAGATGCAGAGTTTATCTTATTTGATGCACAAATTTTTGAGAAGAATTTTTGAGAACATTATCAGAACTCTCCTGTATGAATTGTACATTGCTAAAAAACAAAAATTAAATACGCTTGTGGTCAAAACAGTTCTATTAATGCCCCATCTATTAAACACGATACAAAAACTAATATATATGAAAAAAGAACATTCTTAATTATAATAATAATGCATTTTATGCATAAGTTCCTTTTAAAACCCTAAAGAATTTTATACAGAAATTAGTAAGTAGTACGTTTCTCCAAAAGCCAGAGAGTTTCCTTTTGTACTAGTGGTTGGTTTGTTGGTTGGTTGATGATTGTTTTAATTTAATTATTTCTCAGAAATGGCTTCTCTTTGATTTATGCTTTAGCTCATCTTTTTTTGAGGAAAAGAACAATGATATTCAACCAAAAAAGTGTCCTTTGGCTAACATGTTCCACATTTTATGTCTGTGAGTGGACGCATCTGAGAATAAAATGGGGATGGGTGATCATCTGTATGGACAGTGCTGGATTTCAGGTCCAGCTCGTGGCACTGAGCAGGACACTGTGTGGACTGAGCAGGACACAAGCTGGTGTTTGTGTTGCTTTTTGGCCTCTGGCCTACCACTTTCTCTGATAAGCACTCTGTATTCAGCAGGGGTTCATGCCCCAAAGCAGAGGAGGACTAGAAAGCAATGACTGTGTTGTTCATGCAAGTTCACATGAAACTATTTGACTAAAACTATTTAAATCTCAAATTTTTTTGCACTGCGAGCAAACTCTGCGTTGTGGATTTTCACGGCGTCATTAGACAAACATTGTTCTTCAATCAAAGAACGCCTGTGTTGTGTCCTGTTCAGTCGTCTGCTGCAGCAGACCCACTCAGAGAAAGAAAAAGAAAAGAAAAAAACCTTTCTCTGAACATTAAAAGAAATGAATAGGTATGCAGTCATGGAGGGTCTTGATCCCTTCTGATTGAACAAGTGTGAAAAAGAGTCACCTCAAAAGACCCCCTTCTACAATTTTTCAAATTAAATTAACCAGTAAACTCCAGTCAAACGTAGCAGGGTGCACATGTTGAAAGATTAAATGATGGTGTTACAGATAAATGATTACAGTTCCTGCTTCATTACATTGCTGCAGTGTGCTGCTTATAAAAGATGAGTGACAGGTTTGAGAGAACGAAAAGGTTATTGAAATAATGCGGCAAATTACATTTTCAACCAGATGACACGAGCTTCAGTGAGCAGGAACTGGCGTATTACCAGGTTGTCTGAATTATCAGCAGCTGTTCATTTCTCCCCACCTCCGGGTTCATCTGTGCAAACCATCAGCCCACTGACTGGTCTCCAGTTAAAACTGATCGATTGATGTCTGAGACTGAAAATAGGGAAACTTCTGCTTGATTACTTACCCAAGTGGAGTTTGGGTGATTTTACAAAGATGAAGTGGAGAAGAAATGTAGATATGAGCTAAAAGTGCCTTGGCTGTGACGGAGGGACCCCATCACTCATCTTTCCCGTCTTGTCAAGCACCTTCCATCATTTCAGGGCTTCCCGTCAGGAGCAGGCTGAGGCTGTGTGAGGGAACGATGTGTGCTGCGTCAAGCTTTCCATCCAGATCGTTTCCACTGACTTGACATGAGCCCTCCAGTGCTAGAAAGAGAAAATAATGAGAGGGATATAAAGTAAGTTTTGCTTTGAACTCAAAGAGCAAATGTTAGGTTCCGTTTTGTTCAGATTTCTGGAAATCTCAAACCCCACACTAGCACTGAGAATAAGATTCATTAACTTTATTAAGTTGGCACGTTTCCACATGTAAGGATGAGTATCTGAAGGATCTGCAAAGTTCTATTTTTAACATTTAGAAAACACCAACGCATGCAGAGCAGAACTTTCTGGAACAAACTTGATAAGCTATTAAGATGGAGTGAGCAAGCTTAAATATAGGACTGCAAATTGAGTTTTATGCTGCTGCACACAGGCTATAAAAGTAACCAGTAGAAATGAACTTTAAATAGCTTTCTCTGTGGGCTTAGGCTGCTTTAAAATGTGACAAACATCACAACCACAATCAGAAGAGTGAACAGTTCAACATTTCTTCAGGCACAACTATCAGAACACCGCGTTTCAGCTGAGAAGCTAATTACATATAAATGACCCAAGTGTCTACGCATTTGCAGCTTGATTCAGATGCAGCACAGAGGTCAGGTATGAAGAAAAAAAATACTTTGATTAACAAAACCTGGCCTTGAAAGAATGTTGACCCAGTCTTTGATGAAATATTGTTTGATTGTATCCAGGTTTGTCAACATTCTTGGGGTCTCACCACAGAACTTCAGATGGGCCGAACTCTGGACTAACTAGACCAATTCAAGACCTTGATTTATTTCTTTTTTTTTCACCTAGCTGTTCTGTCATTGATTTTTTAATTTAGTTTAGATCAGAGTCCAAATCATCACTTAACAGCAGGTGTGATGTGTTGAGTTTGAGTTTCATTGCGGCCAAACATCTCCACTTTGCTCTCATATCTCCAAAGGTCTTTACTCCAAAAATCATGTGGTAACCCCTCGAAACAAGCTATAGTGATGTATTATTTTTCTAAATGCTCTATCCTTAATGTTGAACTGACTAACTGAAAACTGTATATTCTGAGACACAACTGTATTTGTTTTTTTCTCTCTCACTTTCTCTGAATATTATACGGCCTGATCTTGGAGTGAACTTGTGGGGAGTTCCATTTCTAGGAGATCAACAAATATCTTAAATGTTCTACATTTCTGAATAAGCTTTCTCACTGCAGAATGATGGACTTGACATTGTCTGGAAATGATCTGATAACCCCTCCCAGATTGATAGGATGCAGCAATTGTTTTCCTAATGCCCTATTCAGGAGTGACTTAAATTCCCAGTGGATCTGCTGTATTTAGTAATAATTATGTTGGACGTCTGTAATGTTAATCCAATGCGAGTGCACAATATCTGTGATTTGTAAAGTAAAAATACCTCTACAACTAACCGCCATCATTTCAGCAACCACAGAGGCCATGAGATCATTTTAAGCCTGTGTGAATGCACATCTCAGTAATTGAGTGATATACAGGTGTTTTAAAAAAATCCCCTTTTCTGTCTCTCTCCTGGTGTATTTATGGCAGCTGTGGTAGATATGGTGATATTAAATAATGACATTAGCCTATGTTCACTGCATGTAGCCTGATCATCCGATATTTTTGCCTGATAAAAATAAAGAAATTAAGCAGGGTTTGACTTCACATACAGACTTATAAAAAGCAAGCCCTAAGGCGGCAGAGTTGTGACGATGAGATGGATGGCATGCTTAACTGCATGCAGGAAGAAACTTTCTATCTTGCATCAGGCTCAGTCTAGTCTGACAGCAAAATGTCTTTAGGTTAAGACGAAAACTCTAGTTACATGTTCCGTTACCATGGCAACCTAAGCACATAGATCTATATGTCATTTTCAGTTTCCCCTGTCAGCTCTGACCTGTTATCTCTGGAGTTTAGCTGCATAATGTGTGATTCCAAGTTTACGTTAATTAAATGGTAACTGTTTAACAAAACACAAGATCAGTATGTGCACATATTAAAACACAGACCCTGCTTATCTCGATTGAGTGCACGTCTGTGATGGTAAAATTCCCAAACGTCTGTTGTTGCGGTGTCATTTTTGAACCTCAGGTTGCAAGTTAAGACTAGTCCTATGGAAGTAGGGCATAATGTCATTGCTGATGTCTTTACTCCGTGACATAAACGCACCAGAACAGCAAAATGTCCCTCAACAGGACCAAAGAGGATAAGTGGCACATCAGTGCTGCTTAATTGAACATCAGCTCTTGTGAGAACCTCTATAAAAGCAGAGGTTTAGGTAAAAGGTGTACTTAGTTTTTCACATACTGCCTGTGCGTTTTAGTTCTTAAACAAATAAATGCCACTTTGTCAAATACATGAATGTATTCTGTTTATCCCACCAAGTCAATCACAGATGTCCTTAGATGAACTAAAGATGGTGCACTAGCACTAACTTTTACAATCTTGTTTGCACTTTAACAGAGATGATTCTTCCGGCTGGTGTTAATAAAGATCCTATTTTAACAGTTGACACACTGTGCACACCCTCTCTATAAAGCAGTTGGAGATACTAAGTGACCGTAAGTGCTGTTTTATGATATCGTTTACTGAGTCCACAATAGTCCTTGAAGACCACATTGTCTCCATGGAGATGTAATGGGGCCAGGCCCTGTAAATCTCAGTGAGGTAAAAATGGCAGCTTTTCACATTAGTGATGCCAAATTAGCTTACCCATGGCACGGACAACTGAAGGTCTTCTTTGGTGCCATATGCCTCATGAGCAGGAGCTGAGAGGAAGGTCTTACTTTGTTTTCATGGGTCATTTTACATCTCCCTAGCGTGGACTGAAAATGGCATGATCTGATCACAAGATCTGATTTCACAAAGCAGACGAGAGGCACAGATGTGAGTGAAGATCACAAACAGCTAACATCATGTTGCAAAAACACATTTGGCCTCATCAGAATGGCGATTAATAATGTACCAAGAGTTCAGCTAATTTGTCCTTATTTATTTTAAACAACTCTGGCTGCGACCTCTGTACCTGCTCTGTCTGACAACCTCATAGCTGGCAGAGGGGAAGCATCCAACTTGTGAGTGATTCATTTTGAGGACAAATTCTTGTCAAGAGGACCTTTACTCGCCTGACAGAGGCAATGTGTTCTGTCAGGCCTTTGAAATTCAAATGATGTCTTCCACGTTGTGTCCCACTGACGGCTTTGAACTCTCACAAAAGAAGAACGACTGAGATGGGACCGACAGAAACTGAGGGAGAAAAGACAGGCAAAATCATCAGTCATCCTAAAAATAGATTCCAGAAGCAAACCACAAAAACAAAAAATAGACAATTAAAAAAATGTGTGTCCAATGTTTTGAAATGCATAGAAGTATAACTATTTTTGGAACAGTACCGCTTTTTTCTACATACTGCCTGACACCCGGCTACTTTAATGACTGTAAAAAGGTGCAAGATGCTCACAATAATTCTAACTTTCTGATTTTAGCAGGTGTAATGTTGATAATGTTCTGTCTTAAATTGGATTTGTGTTATTAAACCATCTTTGTCTGTCGTGACTGAATATCATCATACTAAACAGATGAGACTGATAGAAGTTCAGTGGTCTCTACATAGTGTTCAGTAATTTATCTCTCAATAGAAAAAAATCTTTAGACATTCAACATCTCGAACAAAGACATGTTGTCGTGGAGGATCGGATTAAGGCACCAGCTTTCTGATTGGAGGATGATTTCTCTGGCCACTGATCTTCTGACACCCCAAGTATTATGGAACTAAATACATCTAGAGGTCTTCCCAAGAGGGGGAATTGGAATTTTGCAGCGCTTTTATATGGAAATATACACTCACTGGCCACTTTATTAGGTACGGCTGGTATACCAGTGAGTGTGGTTGTAGCTTTGGAGACTTTTTCAGGCCAAAACCGTAGATGGCTCATTCCACACAGTTCATTTCACCCTCCTAGTTCAAGTAATGTGTTTTCTAATTAGAAAAAAAAGTGTAAATTTGTCACTGGACCACATGTGTGAACTTCAGTGTGAGCATAGAGGTTCAAGTGAATTTCTTAACAATTTTCACTGTTCCAATGACAGTTTTCACGCTTTCTTGAGGACAGTGAATGGGACTAAATTGAAGAGATGAATGAGGAGATTGAAACTTCACTCCTTGGTAGTGAGCCTAGGAGAAGACTGGACCAAACATGGTGGCGCAAGAGCACAGTGGCAGTGTTTGCCAGGATGGACACAAAGGGCTTGGGTTAAAGTGTTAAGAACGTGGGCATGTTCATTTTTAGGTTGGTGTTTTTTAATGTAAAGGACACACTTTGATTAATTAACTAAAGTACTGAAGCCAAATAATGGAGTTATTTTAACTGTTGTAGCAGGTTGTCAGTTTTCAAGCTCGGATAAACTTATTAGATGTGAAGTTTTTGTTATGACTGTTTGTGTGCCAGAAGCAAACTGAAGACAGTCTTTTAACAGGAACATAAAGATGTATATCTACAACAAATAACTGCTGCAAAGGTAAGAGTTATAAGGACTCAGCATAGCTGAAACAAGGATTCTGATTGTAAAAAAGCCCGTTTAGTCATACCATCATCTGCTAACGAAGTCTAATGTAAAGAAGTGACAGATGAATAAGCAGCAGAAAATTATCACATGCACTCTCCTTGATACACATCATGTTGACTTTCATTCAAAAATGAAGGGAATTTCTCATACTTAGTTGATCCGGCTCTGCAGTATGGTGGCATGATGTAAGTGAAAGATACTGGTGAATGGAGAGGAGCAGCAGTGTGTGTCTTACTGTAAAAGGTCCCTCGTGGTAATGGATCATCATTTGAGAAAAGCTGAAACGAGTGGGGTTTTTTTTTTTTGTTAAAAAAAACACTCAGTTTCTTTATCCAATGAGATCAAAAGAACAAAAACTATTTTTTTTCAATCAGTTGGAAGACAGGAAGGTAAAGCTTGAAATGTGTCCTGAAAAACCTAAATTATATGCTTCGTCTTGTCCAATAAAGGAGAAAAAAACAGCAATATCACAAGAAAATGCAAATTCTTATGACTTCTGTTTTTCCTGCTATATATTTTTCCAAATCATCAGTACAGGATTGAAATATGCATCACCTTATCTGAAAATGCATTCTTTTGTATTTTTACGAAATCCAGTGAAGAGTTCTCAAATTCAAAATGTAAATAAACAAGTTTTAGCAGTCCTCCACAAATCTGTCACACAGGAAATTAGAATTTACAGAACGAGAGAGTAACGCATCTTATCCAGAAGTTGCAAATTACAAACTGAACGGTGCATAAGTAATCTGTGAGGATTTTATTCTACACGGAGAAAATGAATGCTGGACAGCTGTAATGATGAGGAAATATTAGAAATTTTATAGAAAAAGAACTCCAGTTGCTTTCTAGCGTTTGAGAGTTACTGGAAATGTTTGTCTCCATCGTCTCTGTGGGCGTGTGCATATTTCACTGACAGCCGCTTGGAGCCTGGACAGATAAAAGCCAGTTCAAGTAAACATATTTTGCTATTTTATTCAGTTTATGTACAGCAGATATATTTGGGCTTGTCTTGACTGCTTTTTGCACTTACGGCTCAGTTACAGCTTGTTTTGTAAAATAAGTCAATAAAAACAAGTGTTTTCTTAAATATTGTAACACAACAAACTCAAGGCATTAAGAATAATGTGTTGATAAAATAATTAAGATTGGTTGCACAAAAAATCATGAAAGTGATATACTCCCAGGATGTTTTTTATTACATAAAGATTATTGTTAAATTACTGTACTTATTCCACAGGCAGAATGATTACTCATCACATATTCTCTGATTGGGCAGTTTTCTGTTGTTTCATAAATCCACACAATAAAAATAAAGCTTGATGCTTACTAAGTTATCAAGTAAATGGCCCCACTATCCATTATTATTTGACTGGCGTGCCAAAAAACATCATTAGTGTTATGAGGTGATGAGTGCAGGACCCAAATGCAGGAGACTGAGGTGGCAGGAGTTCAAAAACAAGTGTTTTATTATAACGCAAATAATAACTTGCTGCTCAGACAGGAATCTGGAAAAAAATCAAAAAACCTTACACCTCTGAAGCTCAAGGAAAAAAAAACTGGTAAACAGAGCAAGGAAGTCAAAGAGAAGGGGATGATGAACCAAGGATGAAACAACAGACAAACCAGCACGGAGGAAGGAAAAGACAAAACTAGACAGTCCAAGCACTTCTCAATACGCGTTCTTGTGTTCTTGTGTGTACTTTTGTGTACTTGTGTTCTTGTGTGTACTTTTGTGTACTTGTGTTCTTGTGCATTTCTTTGAAATGTCATCTGCACCCGAAGTTCTGTTGCAATTGCAAGAACACACCTGAACAAGAACTGATGAAATCCCTGGATGTTTTCTCGCTCTGCCCATTTTGTCGAGGATGCATCCAGTGGAGTCTTGACTTAACTTGAGAAGGCAAAATTTCCCAGAATGCATTTCGCATTGACAATCAAGCAGGAAGATGGCAAAGGACAAGTCGCACAACTGGAAGTTGTGTCTTCGAAATAGCACTTTTAAATTATAACAAAATGTATGTTTAATGTCAGTGGGTCAGTTTTCACTTGTGTGATAATGTCAGAACTTTATTGCCACTTCTGGCTTGACCATCGAGGAACAAACAAGTTCAGAGGAAGTGGAATAATTTCAAGCAGAAATACAAGGCAATCTCCCATCATTCCTGTCCTCCTCTGAAAGTAAATCTGTTTGACATTCAGTTTACATACAACATTTGAGTTGACAGTCCAAGCACTGCCACCCAGCACTTATTAATGTCCAATTTTCAGGAGCCTAGGGACCCACCCACAGGTAAGAGGGTTGGGGCTGGTTCTGTGACCGCTGCCACTTGGCAGCGGTACAGCATGATGGATGCTGCACTCGGGGGACAGCACTCCATCAGTCCTCCCCTGGTAGTTGCAGTCAACCTGAGTGCCGCTGCCGGTGGCGTAGTCAGCCCACCGGCTTCTACCCCCGCAGAGAGCTCTGACAGACAGCAGAGGAGGAAGAGGCCAAGGGAAGAGCTGCTAGACTTCCTGGAAGAGCAGGCAGAGAGAGAAGAGGAGAGGCAACTGCTAGGGAGGAAGAAAGACAGAGAGCAGCAGCAAAAGAGAGAGAGGGGAGATATTTGTCTCTGTTGGAAGAACTTGTTAATAAGTTTTGAACTGAACTCTGTTGTTCTGTATGTGGGCTTTTCTTTAGGGCTTTAAATGTGTGAAAATGACAAAATACTTTAATAATTTATATACAGCAAATCTTTCTCAGATAACTTATGTGCAGAAATTAATTTTTTTAAATAACATGCACATTTGTGAAACATGAAAACAAAACCTCGAAGTACATTGTAATTTTATAAGTAGTAAAAATAAAACACACCAGTCATAAAAAAGTGTAAATTATATTCAAAATACAGCCTTGCTTAATAGAAATAATGATAAACATAAACACTTTGTGTTTAGGCCAAGGCGGTATGTTGCTGTTTGAACACGACTGCATCTAAGCAGGAGATGTTAGATGAAGTCATGTTCACTGAGACGTGAAGGCAGCTCTGCAGGAGCAGGAACTTGGGCAGGCAGCCGGACCCGTATCAGGTTTCCTGAGAGCTCCCTGGGATCCTGTTCACCTTCAGCCAAATCTTCGGTGGCATCCTTTTCTGGCCCTGCCTCCTCTCCTCCTCCTCCACAATGGCATCTGCCACTGACAGATGTTGTGGGGGATGCAGCAGGCTCCAGCCACTAGAGGAGCAGAGATTGGATCTTCCAGGGCCCGCTGGAAGATGGAGCACCAGCAGGTTTTCAGGACGTCAAAGGTGTGCTCTAGGACGCTTCTGGCCTTGCTGTGATACTTGTTGAACCTTCCTTCAGCAGAGCTGAGTTTGAGATAAGAAGAAGCAAACAAAGTTGTATTAGCCTGTTCATACACAAAGTTACATAAATAAATGAAAAAAACCCCACACAAATAGTGGAACTGGCCTACATTGTTTTAAAACTGATCACACAAAAAATGCAAATACATGGTGAAGATTTCTGACTTCATATCAGGGACTTCAGAGGATCCACTTCCTTAGAAACCCGAAGACAACAAAACAACCACAACAGCTGTGAGTCAACCTCTACTGGAGCACCACAGAGGCATCACATACTGCACCGCAGCACGACACTCTGGCTGCACCTCAGAAAACAGGAATTGACCTCCAGTGCATCATCAGAACACCACAGTGGATTACTGGCACCAAACTCATCACGCCCAGTTCCACAGCCAAAAATATTATTAAAGAAGCAACCCAGGTGACGAGTCACAGCTTCTTCGTCTGTTTACCATCCAGAAAAACCCAGCAGAACCCTCAATGCCCTCAAACTCAGACGAAGAACAGTTTCTATCCAACAGTTATCACACTAATAAACACGCAGCAGTCACACTCACCTGAAACATCCACAGGACTGAGCTCTATTCCTCTTTTTATCTACAATCTTACAGAGCAGAGGTAAAAAATGTTTTATTTTATTTCATCTTAATGGGCAACAGTTTATGTATATGGTCTCGCAATATAGCGAGACCATATAGAAAACATTTTATTTTAGCCGATAGTTGGACACTATTTTTATATTTTAACACTAGAACAGCTGAAGTGCTGTCATGGACCGTTAGGGCTTTTATTATGAAAATACGTTGTCGAAACAAAATTTACAGATCTGTCACTCCTCTGTTCTCTCTGTATGTGAAAATATATATATTAATGAAAAAAATCTGCGATATAGCTTGACTATCGGTTTCTATTGCACCTACTGGCCTGCTCCAACCAGTATTCCCAAACTCTTTACGCTTTACCAACTTCAGCTTATTCAGAATTTGGTAGCACACATGATTACCAGAACCTCATCCCACTGTCACATCCCACCTGTCCTGCGGCAGGTTCACTGGCTCCCACTGATACTCCAATAAAATAGCCAATAAAAAACATCGCTGTTCAGGTGTAAGGCTATCCAAAACATCCCACCTCTGGACCTTGCAGATCTGCTCCACATCTCCACACCTACTCCAACCTTCAGACACACCTCCTCCTCAGAGCTAACTTAACAGGGCTTCACTAATCCTACCATTTGATTTAAAATTCACCTTGTTGCAAAGTAATGATGGCTGACCAGAGGACAGAGAACAAGGGTTGGACAGTGTAGTAAAAGTGACTTAACCTCCAACGCTTATAGCAGGACGTTGACCTATAAATTGCAAAAATGTATTAGTTCCACTTTAAATAAAACTCTGTAGAAACTGTCAACAGTTAGGTGCCTTTGAGTTTAAGTCTCACTAAATTAGAAACACAAAAATCATATTGCTACAGGTACTATACGTTTAACTTGTTTACACTAATCTATTTAGATACAGTGACAATACAATAACAGCAGAAAGAATAGAGAAAATGTATAATTTTTGAAGGCACAACTGGATCTATGATTATTGAGCTATATACCTTGAGAGGATCACAATAGATTTGGAGTTGCAAGCAATTATTTCATAAATGTATTCTATCAGTGATGTAATTCTTCTCAGCTGGGAGGTTTGATCCAGCCACTGGTTTGCTCGTTGTAACTGACGCCTGGAAATGTGAAACATCTTTATCCGCTGTTGAAAACAGGGAACCTGGGACTACCCCAGATGATAACAATGCACACAGAGAAGACCGAAATGTACAAGCGTGATCAATTATTTAACTAGGTCTATGCATTATTGAGTTGGCAGACTGGTACAGTTTATTGAGACATTGTTTTTCATGTTTTTTTGTGGTAACAAACAAAAATGCCTGCAGATATTGCACTTATTCTTCTTTGAATGACTGTAATAATTGTGGAAATAATCCCAATGTATGTGTTTGGGATTATTTGTACATGTTCAGGCTTGGGTTGCTGTCAGTTGCCACAGAGTCAGTTACGATAATTTGCTTTCCTTCCTGCATTGATCAACTCTTGCTCCAGGGCAAAAATGATGCATGGGATGGCCCACAATCTCCATCATCAATATGTATATCTAACTTTCCTGACCTTGGGAGGATAAGCAGGCAAAATGAATGCAAAACACCTTCCTGGGCACACTCCCTATTTTTGTTCCCTAAAGGTATGGTAAGCACCTTTCCCTGCACAGTTGATGTACTCCAGCTGTAACTGTGTGTGGTTGCATCATGTTCACCGAACTGAATCTGAACTCCAAGTTTAAAGAAACTCTAATTAGTGGAACATTTTTGCATCAAATCAGTGAAAGCTTCAGGCACCTCAGGAACTGCATCCGATCGGAAAGTTGATGTAAATAGAGCTAAATGACATAGAGATATATTTGTGTTTTTACCAAGCAATCTGACCCCAAAGTTCACTTTTACACTTTTACTTGTCATACAGTTGTACTGATTGATCATATTTTTTGTCACTGGTATATTTTTTTTAGTTAAAATTGTTAAATTATAAGTAAAATGAAAAGTTAGAGCATTTTTTAAGATGTTCTTAATGGAGCTTTCCTCACTTTCTTCATGGAGCGTAAATATAATTTGACCATTGCTAGATCTGTATGACAGTGCATCCATGACTTCAGCTCCGGTTTATGGCTGGTCCAGTTGTCAAGCTTCACATGCACAGCCAATGTATTTTTGTTTTGTTTTGTTTTAAGGTATTCATTAATTTTAACCTATTAAATATTCAAAACAAAAAGATTATCGTTCAAGCACCACATGTACACAAACCCATTGCAGTCCTTTTAAGATAACATCTAAACATACACAAAATAAGGATTTCAGGGGTCCAATTCTTCCAAAGCCAAGAGTGTGTATTGCACCTGCTGGACGAGTGTTTACTGAAGCAGATCAGGTCATGAGTGGCCAGGTACATTTTTTTTTTCTTTACAACTGTCTGCATATGTATTAATGCTTAGTACCATAATTTGGTAAAACCTTTTTCAGTGAGATATATGTGCATTTTGATCATGCAGCAAATGGTTTTCTTCAGTGGGGGTGTGTGAGAGGGAGTGTGTTTGTCACCAGCCCTCTTTGACAGTCTGATCTAAGATATTTTATTAACAGGTGAATTCCTGATTCTGACTGAGAAGACTCCTTTTTTTTCCTTCTTGATTTTGAGAGCAGCAGCTGTCTCTGTTGTGGAAACTGTCTGTTAAAGGATGCCAGGTGCACAAACTGTAGCTGTCAATTAACTGTCATTATAGTAACCACTTCACTGACTCTTTTTTCAAGCATTGTGTATGTTTAATAGGTATTTTCAATAAAAATATGAGAAATCATAGTTTTTTATGGGCTTTCAGCACCGTGTTTGTCTATAGCTGTGACACATTTTAATTGAAATCAATGCAGAAAACCACTGACAGGGTTCAGATGTTTTTCCTGTATCTGTCTCAATCATTTCACTTCATTTAACTTCAAATATCAATGTTTTAAACGGGTAATCTCGGGGCACTGATTGGCATAGTCTACAATCTGTAAAGATCTCTTTCTCTTGTTTGGCGAGTGTTTCAACAGAGATTTCAGCTGCACAGGCAAACAGCCTGCAGCACTAAATGCTGCTCACCCTTGTCATCTAGCAGACTGCACAGAGGACTGAAACAGTGGTGGGAAAAGGACAAAACTCACACTGTCGATTTTACACACGCTGTGTTGGACACATTTAATCACGCTAGCCTGTTTCTAAGTTGACTACCATGTAGCTGTTGTTTCTGTGACTGCTTTGGAGAAACCATCAGCTGATGCTCTTTGAATGGTGCCTTGGCCTGATTAGCTACTTTTCCAGAACTGAGCCAAAGCCGAGCCCGCTGAGGCCGAGTCAGACCAGCTGGTTCAACACCATCACTTCAAGTGCTTGAAAGGAGAAATGAACCCAAAAATGAAATTCATATTCCACACTCCAGTCAAAATGGGGACAGCTTAGCTGCACAAAGTGAGCTGGTTTCCCCTCGCATAAGAAACAAGAAAACGCACAGTCCCTACTCATCAGTTCAACATCAAACGTATTGTGAATCAAAACCCAAAATCTGAGAATCAAAAAATAGAATCTGTAACCAAGACATCAAATCTCTAACTTTTTCTCAGTTACACTTTTCTTTTCTCATCACCATTTCTAAAACCATCTCCATGTAAGAGTCGTCTGTCTCCGTTGTTTTTTTTTTTCTTTGCTCATATTTACTCTGGTTTTGAGTTTGGTTTATTTCAAATAGTTTTGCTTTGTTTGTTAAATTTGGCCTTGGTCCATCCTGAGGCCTTCACTCTAGTTTCCTGAAAAAAAAAACAGTCGTGAACTCAGTAAATGTCACTTTTTAAACTGATAGTCTGCTGACTGAGAATCGGGGGAGTTGGGGCCTCTTTCATGTTACGTCTTTTTGGGGCTGCTAGACGTGGGGTAACAGACTTGTTGAGCATGATTCTCCCAGTTTAAGCTGCTGACTATCACTCAAGACACAAGTCACCTCATGCCCCTTCTGCCCAATTCAAACTTTATTAATATAGCACTTTTCGTACAATAAAATGTACGAAAAGTGCTTTAACAGTAAAAACAAAATCAATCTCACCTATTTACTCACCCACCCCTCCCCACTGGCCCTGATCACTAATAATGATATAATACAATAATAGGCTAAAATAAATAAAAATATGTAAAACATTACTGGGCACAGAAGAACCAGTGAGGGAACATTATCCCACTATCACAGGGAACCGTCTGCAGCAGGAGACTGGCTGCCAGACCCCGGAGCCAGACTGCATGGTAGGGGCCACAGCCCACGCCCGGGTGGGATAGAGTACCAAACACCACCACTGTTGGATGGATGTATGGGCCCAACCACAATCCAGGGATGAGTGAACCTCGGGCCATCACCATGGCAACCAGAGCCAACAGCACCTCCAATGCAGAGGGCTCCCACTGAGACAACACTGGAGTTAAAAAGTAAAAAGTATAGAAGGAAAAAAAAGTGTAAAATTAAAAAAATATATAAAATAGAAATAAAAATATTTTTTCCCAAATCCTAATATGAAAAAACAAAGAAATAAATAGGATATCTGTGATAAATAACAATAAAATGTGTTTTTAAAAAAACAGAGCTAAAGAGAAACTCTAAGACTGGAAGTCTAAAACAGGATTAAAACAAACATCAGTTAAAAGCCAGATTAAAAAGGTCGGTCTTGAGCTTGCTTTTTAAAAATGTTAACAGTCTCTGCAGCTCTCAGGTTCTTCAGCAGTTCTTCCATAAACATGGGGCATAGTATTGGAAAGCAACCTCACCATGGGTTCTGGTATTAACAATGGAAATTTTAAGAAGGCCTGTCCGGAGGACCTGAGGGTCCACGAGGGTCCGTAAGGTGAAAGCAAATCAGTAAGTGCTGTATTTCTGAAGTGCACACCACAAACTTACAAAACCAGCATCAACAGAGGCTTATCCCACACAGGGGTAGAGTTGAGTGGGTGACTGTACCCCATAACCAGACATGTAAAGTAATGGTTGAGAAAGGAGATTGTGTATTGTGTTTGTTTGTTTTTACTAAAAGATCTCAAACATTACAATAAATCCTCAGGATTCTGTGGAATCATTGAAAAATGGGCATGTCATCTTTGAAGCACCGTCTGCTTTTTCATATAGAAACATTATAATAGAAATCCCTGTTATGCATAGTTTTGTGTTTTACACTTGAACAGAAGGAGTTTAAAGCATTTATGAGTTTGAAAAATTTGGTTTTACTTCTGTACACTCCATGCTGTCCGGGTCTACTGAATGACAACAATACAGTTCTAATTCATATACAGTGGCTAAGCAACCCAAACAGACTGCATCGATCATTTTGATTCAGGTCCCTGTCGTGAGCAAGCACAAATAAGAAAGAAACATCCACAACCAGACTCATGAAAGGTGGCCATTTGCTTTAACTGGACGGGGGGTGAAAGGACAGGACAGAGATGTCAATAAACTTGGAGAAATTAGGCCAGGGTATTTACAATGAGGCAAAAAAAGGAAAAGAAACATGAAATGAATAAGAGTAAAGAGTGCAGAATGAGGAAAGTTTCCGCAACCCAGCCTATAGCAACATAACAGTGCAAATCTACTGAACAATGCATGTTCTAACGACACTACAAGATTTTAAGCCCGACTTACCAGCTGCCAAGCTCGCAGCCTGGTCAGGTACAAATCGGCAGTCACTCGGAGGAGCTCATCTTTCTGTGTGAACAACTTCACGACTCATCAAAGTCGCCCACCGATGCGTTGATGTGTTGCTGAGCCATTTCAGCCGGCCGACAGATATTTAACATGCCAAATATCTGGAAATATAAGGCAACTCATCATCAGAGTTGGAGCCAATGAGAGAGCAAGGCAGCAGGCGAAGTGGCTGTGGGGAAGAGAATCCTGCAGGTAAAACGTGCGAATCAGAGGGGGAGACACTGTTAACACTGAATGAAGCCCAACTCAGGACACGGCAACACCAGCAGCAACTTGTCCATTTTCACATAAACAACTTGATTTTTGTGTGCTGTTGCACCTCATTCCCGGGTGTGTTTGGTTGGCAAAATGTTATTTGGAAGTCAGATGGCTGGTTGAGTCACTGTCTTATTGTGTAGAGTTTGACCCTCTGTCATTTGACCAGTTAATCAAGTGCATTGATTTTTTTATACACTGCTTCTGCATTCTCACTTAGTTGCTGTTTGGTAAATAAGATGCATTATAAAATGTGGCATATTATGTGATTGCATCTTCTTAATTTCTATGATGATTTTAATTAAATAGAAAATCATGACAGAAAAAAAGGAAACCGATCGTTGACTTCATTCTCTCGACTCTTTGTTGCAAGTCCAATTTTTTTTTCTGTTTAACTTTGTTAGATGTTTATGGCAGAATATCTCATACTTCCTTACAGATAAAGAGATTAAAAAGAAAATTTTGCTTTGATCACAGTGTAAGCCAATGTTAAATATAGAAAATATCTCTTGTCAGCCACTTGAAAAGCACAAAAATAGAAGCATGAGCCCTCTGAAAATGAAACTGTCAGAGTATTGCTTTAAGGTGTCTTTTTCTGTCATTTTTCTTTGTTGGGGTTGCAGATGCGGAGACGTGTTGTTGTTTCAGATTCTTTATTGAGAATTCTGACCATTTATCACAAATATGTAAAAAGACAAATGAAAATGAAAAAAAAAACTAATGAGTTGAGGGATTTTGTGACATACAGATGCGATAGATTATAACTCCCTTAGTTTTTATTTTTCATATCTGACCTGATCTGCATAAATTTAATATGCATTTGATAAGATTTTCAAGGCTTATTCCCACGGCAGCAGTAAGGGTGTACTGTAGTTAACTTCTGAAAATAGCTGACTGTAAAAACTGTAATAATGTTTTAAAAAGACTCCAGGTAAAACAGCACTCTGCTCAACATGGACCATTTATTCTTAAACCTAAGCATCTCCAAACATACACATGACACAGAAACACATATGCACAGGCTTCTGGCTGCGATTTGAATCTAATGGTGTCAGCACTTTATGCCGCTTCATGTTCAATAATCATATCAATATCCTATCCAATATTTGGGCACAGAATTATGCTATTTTTCATCATATCTACATTAAGACTAATCTTTTTTTAATGTTTTTTTTCCCTTTTGTGTGGATTATGTCTAAATGTAGAAATCCTCACTTCACAGGAGTTAGAATAGTTTATAGACCAGATACAGAAATCTTATGAATATTTGATGGTTTTTCAAGCCCTTTCATGTTATTTTTAAATGCATGTAGCATCCACTGTATTTCTGACCATAACCACCTGATCCTGTAAACTGTGATTTTTTCCCAGTATTTCAGTTGATCATTTATACTTTAATCTCCTCCATGGCACAAATATTTGCTACATATATACATATATGCACATTCACATACCCCTGCATACCTACACATATACATGCATACACCAGTGTATGCATTTACACGTAACATACACATTTATGCACATAAATGTACCTATACATATACACAACATATAAACATGCACATATTCCATTTTAGTGTATTTTCAAACTTGAGCCTAGTATATAGGACCCTAAATGGCCTGGTTTCTTCATGTTTACTGAATTTTGTTGGCTATTACGCTGCTAGTTCTGCAAGATCTACCAGAATAGCTTCCATCTTTCACTGTAATGTACCTTTCTGCCACACAACATTTGGACAATCTGCATTTTCCTTTAAAGCCACTCCACAGGGAAATGCACCAAGAAATGATATAAAGAGCTGCAGCTCCATAAATTGTTTTAAATCTCAACTTCTCAACTGAAATTGGTTTTTAAAAAAAAAAACACCCAAATCTGTAACCACTGACTTATGTCGCTCTAAATCTTAACCTCTTTTATTTTTTTTATGGTGCTGAGTAAAAGTGTGTTGTGTCAGGATAGATTGGGGGTGTTTGTATGGTTTTTTGTGCACCTTTCCAGGGGACTGCAGATGTAAAGACTAACTCTGGTACAATGCATCAAATGGAAACATTTATTTTTTTAAACTGTACATGGTCCCTTTGAAATAAATAAATAAAATGTATGCAGTCTTGTATTTGGTCTTACCACATATTTAGTGAACCTTAAAAAAAGAAAAAAAAAATTAACGGATCATTCATCTAGTAGGCCTACTTGAGGGTCTTCACTTACCAGCATCAATTCTAAGAACTGCAAAGCATAAATATCAGTGTGGGTTTTCATGCCTCGCAGCAAAATAAATAATTACTGCCTCCGAGCAAAATCACATAGGTGTTAAAACACAGCCTGTGACCATGACAGCACCTACCTCATATGACATCCAAAGGTGTTAGGAAAAAATAATCATATTATCTGTGGTCATGAGAAGACAAATATAACGTGCCCTGTCCCAACATCCCCTGTAGCAATCATCTTCATGAGTTGCTATTGTCTCTTGTCTTCTTCCCTCAGTGCCTGTCCTCCAGGTCTGCTCTGAAGACACAACACGCAGGCCAAACTAATTTACCCATATCCTACAATCCAATCACTTGGACAATGTTTCAGTGTCAGTGTCAGCGGCAGGCGGACTGTTGTCCAATGTTCTTTGAAATGTAATGGATTGCTAGGACAACATAATTGAATTGTACACTATAAATGGCAAATCTGTCTGATGTCAATTAATGGAAGTGAAACAATTCTTCATCACCAGCACAAAACTAATAATGATGATTATTTATTTTTGAAACCCCCTTCTTGATGTTTTAAAAGCATCATTTTCTTTATCTGCTTTTTGAGTATTCCTTCTGGTGGGTGGGAGCGGGGGTGTGGGGGGTCCATATTGATTGCCATGATGTCTGCCTGAGGGATTGCCATGATGTCTGCCTGAGGGAAACTCTTTTGGGAAACAGCTGGAAGGCTCGCCCAAGCCTGGTGCTGCTAAC